>VDFB02137013.1:0-53095 GCA_007258455.2 Sequoia sempervirens
ACATCATGTTGCAGAAAAGAGGTCACGAGGTCTAGTCTCCCCATCATCCCCATGGTACTAGAGGGCATGTCACACTAGTACCACTGGTCATGTGAAAAAAGTTTACCAGGCGCATTGCAGTTTATAGGGGGACAGATACCCAACCGATTCCTGTAGTCTAAAAAAAAAATTAGGACATTATTAAATAAATATGATTTATTAATTAGTCTGAATTGATGAATTTGAATGAATCAATTAAATAATGTAAAATTAACTAATTAATAGTAGAATATGAAAAGTGATAATAACTAAATAATAAGGTATTATTTAATCATTAGGGAAGAAGAGTGAAATTTAGTAAAAAGATGTTGCTTGCAGGTCAAGACAATTTAGGGTATCTACATTTTTCCCCTCTATATAGTGCATTTTTATAGCGTTACATCAAAGAAAATTCAAAAATTTATTCTTAGGAGTTTCCTTGGTATGCCCCAGTGATGATGAGATAGGATGATGCCCCCTCGAAAAAATTTACAAATTTTGAAAAACAAATTTAAAATTGGGAAATTCTTCTAACGTGTCAATTTTATAGTGTTGAGTACATTGGTAGCAAAAGATTTTGATTTTAGGACCTATGGGGTGTCTGTATTTGAGCTATGGGGTGTCTTTATTTGAGTTTGAAGTTTGAAGTTGATGCACCTAGTTACAAAGGTTTTGCAAAATCCCACCCTAAAAGTCTATAAATAGGCGCTAGGGAGTGCAAAAAGTTTATTTATGCATTTTGAGTTTAGAAGTTTGAGAGCTCTGAGAAGAGATTTTGTGAAGGAGAACCTACAGAGATGGCACTCGTTCTAATAGCTACACATCGTGGGTACTAAGTTCGATCCTTTCAATGGCCAGAGGGCTCAAGGGATGCAGTATGTACCCTTTCCCTTCCTCATTTTTTGTGCATTTTATAGTAGATTTTAGGGCTTGTAGAAGAGAAAAAAAATCTGGTGTTGTTTTGGCACCACATCTACTATTGTGTTTGTCGTATGTGTTGTCTTGTGTACCACATGTGCGAAGTGTGATGCATCTATAGAATAGAAATACAAATGTTAGTCTGCTCACAATTGCTTAGTATGGATTCCCTATTGGATGGGGTCAAATACGCAAGGGCATGATGGAGTAGGCCACTATTTATGCTTGGAGACCTTGTTTATTGGCCATGCTTTATTTCCAACTTCATCATATGGCATACCAAGATTCTCATTCTATCAATTGTGGTACTACATCGCTTATGGTATGGGCTTGGGAGCACATAATTGTCTTTAGGTCGTCAATGGATAGATACCTAGCACTAGGTCAGCCCTATGTATACATCTATGGAGGTGTTGTTACACAGATCTTGATTGGTGATGTAGGGTATTGGCGACATGATATTGATACCCTTGATTCTTTCACGTGCAGGCCCTATAGAGATTTTCCAGTCTAAGATGATCATGCAAAGCATCTATTATATTATCGGTAGGCCAAATATTTGATTGAATGCACCGTACAGACGTAGAACATCATAGAGATACATCTTCTAGAGAGTGTTCTCTGACAATTCAGAGAGTAGCAAGGAGTTCTTTTGGGTGTCACAAATTTTGTCTAATCTTCTTGAGAGGTTCCCATGTGGGGACCCATGATCAGTGTCTAGGTTGCGGCTAAAAAGATCGATGGATTACAACCAGTTGAGTGAAATACCCCTACTGAGTTAGTTGATGCAAGGTCTACATTAGATTACAATGTGTGGTATGCTTAGCATAGACCCACACCTTTTACAGTCCAGTCTCGCCTGCTCCTGGATAGAGGTTGGGAAGAGGTCATCGAGGGAGATTCTAGGAGAGAGGATGGGGGAGAGGTGATGACAAAGTTCAGGGTGGTCGAGTGATGGTGGTGGTGATGGGGGTGGTGGAGGTAGGGGTGGAGATGTTGGGAGGGGATATTGTGGTAGGGATGGTGATAGAGGTTGGAGGAATAGAGACTTCCACCTCAGGCACTGAAGCGGGATTAGCTAAGGGATGATGCTCCTCACTAGGAGGAGGGTCTAAGAACAAGGTAGGTGTAGCTAGATGTTGCTCCTCATCAGGAGGAGATCTAAATGGAGGAGGTTAGAGTGGAGGAGGTGTTAGGAGATGTAGAGATGGAGGTTCAAGTATAGCATGACATTTGGGTGGAGGAGGTGGAGGTTGAGTTCATTTGCTACGGAGGAGGAGGTTGCATGAGAGATGGCCATGATGGAGGGTACGGAGGAGGTCCTGATCAGAGAGGCCCTTGATAATTCCATGGAGGAGGACGTAGAGGATCCTAGGACCTTGAGGTAGCACCATTATAGGTGCAGCTTCAAGATGCATTGGCTCAAATACAGGGGCTACAAGGGTAGGTCACTTAGTTGATGGTTGAGTCTATTATGGTAGCTATCAAAGCATAATGGGTTGATCAGAGAACCATTGAGTTCATTGATATTGTTAGCAGTGGAACCACAGATCTAGCACAAACATTACATGTTTCCAACAAGGTTGAGAAGTATTATAGAGATCTTTATGAGAGGGCAGTGCCACTAGCGGAGAGGGCACTCAACTTTTCAAAGAGTCGTGGTATATCTCATTCACGAAGATCGTAGAGCACTAGATTTTCCTAGCCTAGGGAATCTCCTTATCATCCAGGTTAGCATTCACATAGGTATCATTCACAGGAAGTAATATCAGGCCATAGAGAAGAGAGGCCTCCATTTGGTGACAAGGGCAACACAAGCTAGGCCTATTTATACATATAGACATGTTTTTTTTTTTATCAACCCTACGAGCTCCACATTTTTTACAATCATTCAATATTGTATTGTGACATATTTTAGATATATATATGAGATACATCATTTTTTGGAGGTGATTATATGATGTGTTATTGTTATTCATATTTCTATGTGATGGATGTTATGGATGCATATGATGTTTATGTATGATTTTATTTATGGATGGATGCACATGATATATGGTTTATGGTTATAAGTTATGACATGATGTATAGATATTTACTGCTTTATGATCTCTGATTAGATGTATGGATACTAATGCTTATGATGCTTATATGATGATGGAATTATATGTTTTACGCCATCTTATATATCTTTTTTCTATTTTTCTTATGTAGTATGTATGACCTATATGCATGTGATATATGATAATCTAACATGATTATGGATGCAGGATAATGTAGCTCATATATTTTCTTTTGTGTGTCATAGCACGCCACCAAGGTGGCTATAGGATTTTAGAAGAACTATTAGTGTGAATAGATAGTTAGTAAGGAGTGAAGAACCATTTAAATAGATTGTTCATCCAAATTAAGATTGATGTAATGATTGATATTACTTGAGCTTTTAGCAGTGCATGTTTTATCATCATAGGGCATTTTTTGTGTTTATGGAACAAGCAGATGTATACCTACCTAAGCATGTATTACAAAGGAAACTTTTTTTTTTGTTTTCTTAAAGATATGATATATGGACAAGTGGATAGCGTACACCAAGTTAAGACAAACTTTGGTGACATTTAGTATCAATTTGTTAAATATTAAGACATGTCAGACAAGGGGTGTCCTGATTCAGATTAATGACAAATAGAACCTTGTAGGAATATGTGAGGAAATTACCATAAAGCATGTTAACCCTATTGTAAGAAAGTGATTATCTGACCTTTGACTTGCATAGGGAATTTTGATTATGCTAGATAGAATCCCAATTATACATAAGGACTTTAGTTTCCCTAGTCATGTTACCAAGACAAACAACAAACAAAAATCAATAGAAAGAAATGTCATCATCCATCATTGTCACATCTAATCACTTGTAGATATCCTCGAGTATCTTAGGAGTATGAAATAAGATAAATCAAATATGATAAGACTAATACTAGACCAAATGAGCCAACAACTATTTAGGTATTTTTGTTTACTAATAAGTGTTTGATATGTTTTCAAAAGATTGTGTCTATTTTAAGAAGACATTTCATGTAAGATTCTTGGTCTAGATTCGATAATGCAAAATCCTAGAAGACAAATTTTTTTGATAAGATAGGTAACATTTGTAAACAATTGATCAACCTAGTTGAGAACTAGCTTGGGTAGTATCATATTTTGTTTCATGATTTGTTAAGGGTGGTTCCTGTGTAGGATATATTGTTTGTGTTAAACATGTTCATTCTCTACAAAGGGTAGTTTTATTATGGAATTTTGGATTATGATGAAATTTTTATTGTAATGGAATCTAAGGGGACTGACCTAATGCCTCGGGGGCTCATCAGTGATGGCCTTGCCTACATGACAATGCAGAGACAATGTAGTTCAATTGACCATGACAAGTGGTTGTTTGTTATGACATACGGATTATGAAGAAGATTTGACCATTATGGGCCATAATGGATAGACCTAATACCTCGAGGGCTCATTAGTGACTTGCATTTCCTACATACATGCACAAAGAGAACGTAGTTCGATACCATGAATTGACATCATTTTTTATTTTTCAAAATTTTATGATTATTTTTGGATTTTCAAAGGATATTTGAATGTTTTGATGTTTTGTTGAATGTTTCAATGTTTTTTTTTTGTGATAATGTCTTTGGATACCATGCGTAAGATCCTTTTGAAACCCATAGTTCGAGAATTTCCCCGAGTCCAAAATAGGACTAGTTAATATGAAAGGATGGATATGATTAGTGGTTTTGATGATAAATGTTTAACCAATCTCAAGCCACAAGAGGGGTGAGAAATATTTTATTATGAAAGATCATGTGCTTGGTTTATTATGGAAAAAATCAGATAGAGTAATGATAGATGGTAGAGTGGAATCCAACTACACATGGTGTTTGTTTGTCAGGTTTTCACCATGGTACTTATCCAAAATGCCACCGAAATGGTTTTCACTATAGGATGGATTATTTTTCAAAATTCACTCTTTCCCCTATCCTTATGGTCTTAGTTCTAGCTCTCGTAACCTGGAGATTCGATAATCTTTATCATCAATGAAATTATACAAAGAAACTCTCAAGGATAGGATCTCAACCTCAATCGGTAGGATGGCTTCAAACTGAAGACAAGGGAATAAGGTGTGGCACCAGTAGGAGTACAAATACTCGTACGATAAGCCCATAAGGCTATATTAAGTTGTATATGCTAGTCTCAGCCATAATCATTGATAGTATTTTTTAGGATTTTCACAATAGTTTTATTAGATGCCCCCACTTGACCATTACCCTGGGGATAATATAGAAAGGAGAAGTGTTGTTGGATGTGGTATCTTTCATGTAATTCCCTAACATCTTGGTTTTTGAAGGGACACCCGTTATCTGTTACTATGGATAAAGGAATACCATATCGACATATGATATAGTTCAGTATGAACTTTGAAATTTGTTCACCAATGATATACATCATCGATATGGCTTTCATCCATTTAGTGAAATATTTTACTGTAATAATAATAACTTGTGTCCATTAGCAGATGTAGGTTGAATCTTCTCGATGAGGTCGATTCCCCATTAATAGAAAGGCCAAGGTGAGGTAACTGTATGGAGTCCCTATGTTAGTGCATGTACTAGGTTGTCATGGATTTAACACTATCAACATTTCTTCACAAAGTAATATGAATCATCATCCATTGTAGGCCAATAGTACCCTATTCTCATAAGCTTCTTCGCTAGAGTAGGACCACTAGAGTGAGCCTTGCATATACCCTTGTGTATTTATTGTAAATCCATCCTCAATTCCTTTGTGTCAAGACATCTAATGAGGGTGGCATCTAGGCTACGGTGGTAAAGGGAATTTGCAATGGTAACGTACTTAGCCACTTTTCAGATAAAGGTTTTTTGTTGGTTGTTGGACAAGTCAGGAGTTAGGATTTGAGCATGAAGGTAGTCATTATGCCAGGGTAAATTGGGACCAAAAATATTGTAGAAAATCTTAGATTCAGGGACGTGAAATGCAAGGATCAATAGTTGTTCCACCAAGAACTCACACAAATGTACATAATTAGGAATGTCCAAGAGAGACCCAATGGTAGCCATTGCATCTGCTGCCTTATTCTGCACTCTTGGGATCTGAATAGAATAGTGTCAAAGTATTCTTTGACGTTTTCCACCATTTTCTTATATGATACCACTTTTTCATCCTTAGTCTCATATTCATCATTGACTTGTCAAACTACTAAATGTGAATCACCATATACCTGCATGTCTTTGATTTTTCATCTAATTGCTTCTTGCAGACTTGTGAGTAAGGCTTCATATTCCACTATGTGTTCATGCATGTAAATGTGAGCCTATATGATTTAGGGATAGTGTCCCCTTGTAGTGTAATGAACAAGACACTAGCTCCTAAATAGTGATTTGTGTATGATCCATCCAAGTACATTTTCCATTTTGTAGATGTATCTATCTTGAAGATTGCCTCATCCGAGAATTCAAATAAGATAGGTGTGAATGCATGTGTAGGGGCATCTGCTAACTGATCAGCAATGACTTTCCCTTTAATTTTTTTCCTTTCCACATATTCAATGTTGAACTCATTAAGGAGCATCACCCATTTCGCTAGTCTGCTTGTTAACGTGGCCTTGTTGAGTAAGTACTTCAATGGATCGATTTTCACTATCAACTTTGTCTATAGATTTAACATGTAGTGTCATAGTTTCTATGTAGAAAAGACTACAGCAAGACATGCCCACTCTATAAGAGTATAATTGAATTCATACCCTTCAAGGGTACGATTGATGTAGTATATTATGTGTTCCCTCCCATCTTCATCATTTTGTGCTAGGAGAGCTCCTAGAGTACCGATGATTTTGTTGACACATATAAAATAAGTGGTTTCCCATTGATAGGCGGTCTTGGTACCGATGGCGATAGTAGATAGTACTTAATATGTTGAAACAATTGTTGACAAGAATCATTCCATTTGAAGAGGACATCCTTGCATAGGAGATATTGAAAAGGGTGGCACTTGTCTGCAAGTTGTGCTATAAACCTATGGATAGACTGCAGTTTTCCCTATAGGATCCTTAACTGAGTTAGAGTAGAAGGTGGCAGCATGTCAATTATGGCTTTCACCATTGCAGGATCAACCTTTATGCCTTTATGTGAAACGATGTATCCAAGGAGCTTCCTGGAGGTCACTCCAAAGACACATTTCTTTGGGTTCAGTTGAGCCTTATATTCTCCCAACCTTGTAAAAAATTTGTCCAATACTGCTAAGTGATCATCCCTCATGATTATTTTTTTAGGAGGTCATCCATATAGTTCTCCATTAGTTTATGCATCATGTCATGGAAGATTTTAGTCATTTCCCTTTGATAAGTGGCTTCAGCATTTTTAAGACTAAAGGGCATGACATTCCAACAATATGTGCCTCAATCACAAGTAAAATTTGTCTTGTGTTGATCTTTTGTTGTAATTATGACTTTATTATACCCATAGAAACCATCCATCAGTGGTAGCATCTCTTATCCCACTGTAAGATCCATGATCATGTTTATATTGGGTAATGAGAAATCATCATTTGGACAAGCCTTGTTTATATCTTTGAATTCAATACAAATACGGATGCCCCTAGTTGGCTTGGTGACTGGTACTAGATTTGAAATCCAATCATGGGTCTTATAAACCTAACATCTAGTAGTTTCTTCAACTCTTCTTTTACTAGTAAGGAAATTTGTGAGTGCATCTTCCTTAGCTTCTACTTATAAGAGTTAGCATTAGGAAGGAGAGATAGGTGATGGAGGACTAGTTTGGGGTCTAGTCCTGACATGTTTGCATAGGACCATACAAAGTTGATTTTCCTTTTCGAGAAAAATTCAATGAATTTTGGCTTCTTTGTATCTATCAGGGATGCTACAAAGTGTATGATTTTTAGATCTTTCGTTGTGCTGATGTTGACCTCTTGTGAATTCTCGACCAACATTGTGTATTTCTCTTGATTTGTGGGGAGAAATTCCAACCTTCCATCCTTAGGTGCCTCGGAGAGGTTTTCACCTTTGGATACCTCCTTTTTCTTATTTTTTGCTATGTTTGTAGGCGCCTTTCAATTTTCTCCTATAGACTTGTTTTTCTTTATTTATTTTATTTTGCAACTAGAAGGCGAGGCCAACTCCCCATAGTATGAAATCATGTCAACATCAATGGTGAATCTAGCCTTGTGATCCCCACTTGGTATTTTTTCTCTAAGTCTCATAAACTCAACAATTGCTTCATCATTTCTAAATAGGTCTAAGCTCGATGGACCTTGGTTCCAATCAATTAGTTGTGGATGAAGCAATGACATGTTATTGTTAGTATTATAAAATTTAAAGGATGAGGTAGTTAGGGTGAAGATGGATGATTTTTTTGGATCATTAAAGGTATTGATCTAGGCATGACCATTCATATATTTGGTTTGAGGGGAGGATTGGTTAGGCTCACGAAAGGTTTCAACTAGGTCATAGTCACTAGAGGATTTTTTGGAACCCCATTCCCATTCATTAGAGTCTATTTTAGTATGGTAATCCTTAGATATCTCAAAAAATTCAGAAATTTTAATGTCTTCCTTTTGAAATAATGTGGTACTAGGATATTTCACTTTTATAGGTTGATACCCCAGCCCTGTGTTGCACGATCGTTTGGTTGCTAGGATAGGTTCCATCATACCTTGTTTTTGTAGTCCAAGGCCATTATGGCCATCTTATCATCTCTATTTCATTATATATATCCCCTTTCCATATTTATCGATGGGTACATCTACATGTATCAAGTCATCTTCATCTCTATATATCAATTTAGAGAGGACTTTTGCAATACATTCCTTTCCCAATTCACCCCACTTGATGAAGGTCTTGGGTGGGTGATATTGAATTGTCACCTTGGGATATTTATTTATGTGATGGGGTTTCCCATAATTTTTTGGTGCAAATTGTAGTTCTACACACAAAAAAAACTTTTAATATTGTATTCTACAACTCCATCGTCTTGGAACTGGATCTTGGTATCAGGGAATTTTGTTGGTGATGACGAGGCTTTTGATAGAGAATTTGGGTCAATGTATTGTGATGAGGAAGGGGTAGATTAGCTCTATTGATGGCCATGTACCTAATTCTCACGTGTTCTTGTCAAATTATTGCAATATTGAAAGGGGTCAAGATCACCTTAAATAGTGATCTCTGCTCCATTGTAGGGTAACTTTAGACATTGATAGTATGTGTAACAGACAACTTTCATGGAGTGAATCCATGCACGTCCAATCAAAAGGTTATAGGGTAGGTCCAAATCCATAACTTGGCATATTGTGTCCTATATAGTAGGACCAAATCTTATTGGTAGCACAATTATTCCCTTGGAGGAGCATTCCATATCATCATACCTACATATCATGACCCTCTTTGACTCATCTATACAAGCCTCTAAGAATCACATGGTAGTTACTAGTTTCAATGTGCATATATTCAACCCAGCTCCACCATCTATCAAAACTCATTTAATTTTGTGTTTGTTAACATATACTATGAGATGTAATGATTCATTGCGATTCTATTTCTGTGAAGTGCAGTTGTGTTCGTTCAATGTTATGTGTTATTTGGTAGCTAATGACCCTACCATGGCTTGAAACTAATTCACATTTAAGTCTTTTGGGATGGATGAATCTTGTAATGCCTTATCTAGAATAGCCTTGTGCTCAGGAGAGGTGTGTAGCAACTCGAGGATTGAGATTTGAGTTGGGGTCTTTCCTAGATGATCAAGCAAGTTGTATTCATGTGTTGGTCAAGGTTTGGAAGGGGCCCCTTGCATATTCACCTTTGATTTCCTGGTGGCGATCACACATTCAAGATTTTTTATTTTTGATGGTGACAATGGATACATTATGGTCTGATGATGATCAGATATGATAAAATATGTACTCATAGGTGACACTAGTATAATTGGCATCAACTTTTCCACCTATTCTAAAACTCGAGGCTTTACCCTTCTCATGGTTTCACAAAGGTTCCTTGAATATCGTGTGATCTTTATTAGAGGTTTTTGATTGGTTATCTATTTGGATATCACCTTGCTCTATGTGATCTTGTATAAGGTTCTTTAATTGGAAGAAGGTAGATGTCTTATGTCCATTAATTCATTGATATTCATAGAAATCATTATCATTCCACCAAGTTGGTTTGAATGGACCTGGCTCATAATGTCTGATCTCAAGTAACTGGATGACATTATTTTAGAGTAATTTCTTCAAAATTGCAAAAGTTGGTTTCCCTAAGGGAGTATACTTTCATCTTGGTTGAGGGGCCCTAGAAGGACCACGTGGTGTGTTATTTTGAGCCACATTAGCAGTTTTTTCCTACTTCTATGAAGTTTTATTGGTATTCATCACTGTGGGTCCTTTCAGATTTAGCACAAGATGAGGTTTATTGATGAGTTTTGCATCTACAATGTCATCATTCATCACGTTTTAAATTCATGACCAAAATTCATTCTCATTTGGTTTTGAACTAGAAGAATAATTGTTATTCTCCTTTAAAAAGTTCAAAAGCCCTTTTGTGATGAGGATTTTCTCAATGGATAATCCCTTTTGTATCACATCATCAAATGTGTTAGGGTAGTGGATTCATAAGTGGAAAAAGGACCTCCTTGTTGAGGTTCTCCATGAATATCTATACTAGTTGCTTCTCTAGTATATGGCAAGCACACTTGTTGGCTAAGCTTTGACATCTTTGTAAGAATGATGTGAAGGTTTCACCATATTTCTATTTTTCTTTGTACAAATGGGTAATGTTGACATCAGTTGATATGTTGTATTAAAAGTGTGTGATGAACTTGTCCATAAGTTCACTCCAAGTTTGTATACCTAAAGGTAAGTGTGAAAACCATTAGAGGGTATATCCTCCAAGACTCTGTGGAAAAATTCTCATGAGATATGTATGCTCATGTGCCATGTCTAAGGATGTAGTGTGGAACTCCCGTATGTGTTCAACGGGGTCACCCTTTCCCTTGTGTTTATCAAATTTTGGAACAATAAAGTTCATGGGAAAGGGAGGCATGTGAATGCTCCTATCAAAGGGGTAATGACATAGGTCCTCCACCAAGTATGATTTTCGACTCCCAGTTACATGCATATTAGTCATCTGATTTTGCAATGTTTGTAACTATTGAGCTATTAGGTCCATGGGAAATGGTTCCACTAGGACTGAGGTGGGTGTGATGTATTATGAGGAACCTTGTGAGCGGTTCTCGAATGGGTTTTTGTTGTGTTGTGGATTAAATCCATGCATATTTTGATGTTGATGTGGGTGGAATATTATGGTGCTATTGTGAGGTGTATGTGGGATTTTGTGTATATGATGATGGCGGTTGAGGAATGTTAATACCAGCTATGAACAATGTACCTAGATTGTTTGTTCATTATGAAGGGGTTTGAGTAAACCCGGCTAGGTATGCAGAACCATGATAATTTGGTTGTTGTGAAGGGGTTTGAGAAAACCCAAATGTGGAGTGTGAACCAAAATTGTTTGGTTGTGGTGGTGGTGGGAGTTAATTAAACCAAAATGTATTTGTTGAACCATGATATTTTGGTTGCAACAAAGGTGAGGTTTGATTAAACCCAAATGATGATGACGAAATCAGATTGTTGGGTTGCTATGGAGGTAGGGGTTGAGAAAACCCAAATGTAGATTACAAACCCAAATTGTTAGGTTGTTGTTGGGGTGGAGTGATATTGGGACCTATTCTGAAAAAGGATTGAGTCCTTATCGGAGGTGTATTTACATTTTGTGAAGTGGAGGTGGTAACCACTTGTGATCCTAGATATGAAGGGTTAGTCTTTCATATCTTACTGGATGTATTTGCATGGGATGAAGTTTGGGCTATAGTTGTGGTGTGAGTTGGTGTTGGAGCTATAGATGTAGAGGCAAATGGTTTTTCCATGGGTTTAGTGGATGGAAGTGGTGGTGTAGCATTCATATTTGATGTGTAATGAGACATTTGGCCAATGGTGTAGGAGCACCTACACCTCAACCTCCATTTTGGATTGTTTGATGGTGAATAGGTTAGAAAGATTATTTTTGAGTATTTTGAGTGTTTTTCATCTTCAATAAGGTCTAATAAGACCATTGGATAGGTTCTAGGTTAAGTTTTTGAGTTTTGAGTCAAAATGTGCAACAATGCAATCTTGCACTAAAAGTTGCTTTTGTAGCCTTTGAAGGAAAAAACATGAATTTGTATGTAAGTGTGCAAGGTTTGGGGTCTTGACAATGTAATAAGGCTATTTCAAGGTTATTTGTATGGTTTTTGAGGTCATAGGTCTTTAGTATTGAAAGTTGCTCCAAAATTGCAAAGTTTGTAAGTTGGTGTAATTTCACCATAATGATGTAATTGTACTAACCAACAGTTCCCTCTTTTAAAAAATTAGTTGAGGGCTGTTGGGGAAGGTGGGAGAATGTTTAAAAATCCTCCCTTGGGTCGAGGCTGGGCGGTTGTTGGCAGTTTTGAAGTTTTGAAGCATTTAATAAGAAGAAAACTCCTTTTTTTCCAGTTTTAACAGCATTTTTGACTGTTCTTTCGATTGGTACGGCCTGTAGCAGCATTGTACGGCCCTCTAATTCATATGGTTTGCTAGAGGGGAGAGTCTTATTTCTTTTGGCAGTGATTTGAGTTAATTTCATTAAGAATTGAGCAAGTTACGTCCATTTTACTGCCAGAGGGTCTGAAATCCTTCAAAACAAGGGTTTGTTCACAAATATGTTCATAATTCACCATTCCACCATAGGAAAATTCTGATTTTTGGTGGAATGGTGGATTTAAGGGTCCTTTACATGATGAAATTTGTTTCAGGAGGAAATGGAGGTTTTCAAAAGTTATGTCATGCCCTAGGTCTAGTTTTACCTTGTACAGTCCAGAAAATGATCATTTGTAAGCATTTTTTTGATTTATGAGTATTTGAGTAAATAGAATGGATGAACGTGTGAAAGGGGTATTGGGGAACTTGTTGAAGTATTTTCAAAGGCATTAGGGTGTGGTGTGTGCCTTGACAAGTTGATTCCTTCTTTGCACAAGTCAAATGAAGCCTTTTGGCGACTTGTAAATTAGTTATTTGATACACCTGCTCTTGTTGTTTGGTTCTATGCTTTTGGGGATCTGTAAGAGTCTATGTAAGAAGTATAAAACATGGTTTCTTTCTCTTTTATTTTCCTTTAAAAAATTTGTATCATGACTATCCTATTGGTGAGTGCTAGAAGGAATGCATGGATAGTATGGCAGCATGGAGGAATGAGAGTTTCTATGAGAAAATTATGGTTTTGTTCATGTTTTGTCATATTAAGAGTGTCCAAATCATCCCAAAAGTCCTGTGGTGATGTCTGGTTGTGTGAGTCAAGTTGTATGATCAGATTGTCTTATTGAAGGGTATAGTTGAACAAGTGTGTCAAGTTGGGTGCTTCCTTGCCACTTGCATCAGCCAGGCGACATTCGTGTTAAATTGTGATGTGAGTTGTGATGTAGTAGGTGGAAGTGATAGTGGAGGTCTATTCATGGCACCAAATCTTGGAGTCACAATCCCCTATGATGGATTTTATGTCAAAATCAAATGGTAGCTTAGCTCCATGTTGTGCTAATTACATAAAATATTTGTCAAGGTTTGCTAACACAATTTCATCAATAATTCTTAAGATCCTTCGATCTTAAGTGCATTTTTTATTTCCTCGAGTGTGAGGCTTTGGTTGACATCTTTCAAAATGTAATCCTCGAAAGGGGGAAGAGTCTGATTTTGGGAGCTTGTGTGAGTACTAGGTTTTTTTTCAAAGTTCATATCACTAGCTGGATTATACATCAGATTAGAAGATAAGTCCATCTCTTTTCTTTTGATTTGCAATTGTGTGACAACCATAAAAGTGATGGTGTTTAAACTGTCTTTTTCTAGATTTTTGTATCTTTTTGGTTTTTTGGTGAAGTTTTGGTATGAATGCAACTAAGATGAGTCTACTTTTATGTATTTGATATTTTTTGATTTTGGGAGATTTTGAAGAAAAATAACTAAAATGAAAACTATGTTTTTGTGATCTTTTGATATTTTTTTACTAAAATGTAAGACCTTTGTTACCTTGAATTTTGGACCCTAAAAGATGATAACTTTGGCAAGTTTCTCAGTTTTGGGACTAACGTAACCACGTAAAAAGTCCTAAACCTCTAAGTGATAGTAATGGTTTTGATAAAAAAGTGATCCCACAACTAGACTAATGAGTTGGGTTTCAAATTTTGTTTGATGTGGAAGATTGTAAATGATGAGGTTTTGAGATTCTCCAAATGACAACTCTACACTTTGACCTCTAAATTCATTTTTGGTATTCATTTTTTCAATATTTTGAAGATAAGATGGTTTAAAGACTCTATGATAATGATGCTAAAATGATGATGTTGTAACCTATGAAAGTTGGAAATGTTGAATATGCAGTGAAAATTGACTATTTCAGATTGTGGAACTCTATGTAAAGATCAATTTTTAAATGCAGCATTTGAATTTAACTCTATTTTTCCTATCAAATGAATGCAACATACAAAGCCACAGGTGTGTTGTACAGGATTGTGGCTTCAATGCAGTCAACAACAGTTGCATTATAGAACTGTTCATATGTGTTACACCCAATTGCGATGCAGTTTTGTTCACTCAGGTAGGAATTTTGACTGATAGAGATGCAGTGTTTCACCCACCAAATGATTGCATCAGAGTCAACAACGGATGCTTCACACTATTTCTACGATGTAGATACATTGTTGTGGCACACAGGGTGATAGATGTGGTGTAGAAGTTTAGGAAAACAAACGACCTCTAGGAACCCTAATCCTTTTTAATTTTATAATTCTTTGTAATTTAGTGAAGAAAATAAAAAAATAGATGTTGGATAAGTGATTAGTTGATTTTAACAAATTGTTTTTTTTCCAATGATAAGAACATTTACACTTTGGTAAAAACAAGAATCAAACATATACAACCTAATATAGTGGTAGAATGGGTATGTAACTGTAGATGGTCCCACTCCCATTTAAGGGGTAAATACTTAGAAAGATCGGGTATTTGAATAATTGGGTCAATTATAAAAACACCTTCTCTATACAAAGACAGATAGTAGACTTCCAGTGACATAGGGTCATCGACAGACACCAAGGGCACACCTTTGTATTCTTACCAAGAGGCTATCGCTAGCAACTCAACAAGTCCTATCTCAACCTAGGAAAGTACATGGTGAGTAGCTTCAAGGTACGATCTACATCCCTTGCACCACTTTATTTGTTACATTTGAAGGACTTTAAAGGCTTCTAAAACAAATGATTTATAGTGGGTAGAATATTGGTAAACATCATCGACCTCTCAAATATCGCATCAAAAAATCCACACAAGTTTGGAGAGCTACATGCATGGATTCACCTACAGCTTTCGCTCACAGCCAATTTATATAGTGCACCAAAAAACGCCGCTTGAGGTTGAACCCTTGAGTTATCTATTAGGATGTACGTCTCAAGGCAATCCTCCTACTTCAAATAAAATGGTGAAGGTTAATGTCGCTATTTCTCATCACCCAGGATCGCAGAAGTGCACAAGGGGAGAGGATACTATGAACAACATACCTCTGTGTGCAAGCACACAAGAGACAGTAATCAAATAGTTCTTTTTAATTACACCAAAATGAGATTTGTGTTGTCCTTTTTAAGAGCACCAAAAAATCAAATGTAGGAGATTATGTCATTCTTTTTAAGCACCAAACTTGAAATGTGTAAACATCATGTCCTTTTTAAGCACCGAAATTGAAATGTGTAACAACCATGTCCTTTTTAAGCACCACAATCAAAATGTGTAAAAATGATGTCCTTTTTAAGCACCAAAATTGAAGTGTGTAAAAACCATGTCAATTTTAAACACCAAAATTGAAGTGTGTAAAAACCATGTCCTTTTTAAAGCACCAATCGAAATGTGTAAAAACCATGTCCATTTTAAACACAAAAACTAAAATATGTGAAATAATCTATAAACACCACAAGCTGGAAGAAAATGATCAATAACATGAAAACCTTGATCTAATAATAAAAATCAGAAAACAAAATTGTATTCATCATCAATTTACCTTTCTATTTTTAATTTAGTCAATTGCGGTGTAGGAAGGCTTAGATGTGTCACACAAAAAAGTGACTACATTGCAGAAAGCCTTGGATGTGGCATTCAGGACAACAACTACGGTGTTTTATTCATTGATTGTAATTTACGAAGGAACGAATGTGATGGACTGTCATAAACCTACAAAATAAATAGAAAAGAATAGTGATGAGTACAACACAACAAACTATGTATGCATCACTGAGATTGGAAATTGCATTGATCAATCAGGAAACTGCGGTTCAAGACCCCATGATTGCATAGTAGTTTTCCATGATTGCATTGTTGTTTATCGTGATTGCATTGTTGTTCCTAGAGATTCAAAAAAACTTAGATCTGTACAGAATTAGTTAAAAACATGATTTTCACGTCGGTTTCACCAGATATAAACTAGAAATTCAACCCAAGGTCATGGATTTAATAAGAAATGAAGCACACAACCAGTATATCCAATCCTAATTACTCAACAAGATCCAATCTATTCAATAGAAAACATGCAATAATAAGTAAAATTGGATTTCAATAAATTGACACCTTCACCTTCACCATATTTCCATGGATAACTTCCATTGTTCCTTCTTTGTATGCTTTTCTCTTAGTTATGGGTATGCTGCTTACTTTACCTATTTTTCACTACTAAGCTCAAGCAGTTGGAGCTAAATTGAATTCATCATTATAGGTATAATAGAAATTTTCAAGTCTTGTTGATTAAAGTATTCATTGATCATCATAGAGATCATTTTACATCTGAATCATAGTTTTATTGTGTAGGCATTTAAAAGCAGAAAATTGAGAAACTTGCATAGTAATGCTTTTTATTCATTTTGTAAAATGTTGAATCTCACACAAGCCGTGAGAGTAACTGAATTTGATTGTGACAATCAAAAGATGAATACAAATTTTAAAGGACAAACTACACTGCTGAAAATAACATAAGCGTAAAGAAGAGGAGCAATTCATCATTGCCTGTAATGATGAATCACTTTCGTTGGTATCTTCAGCCGTCGCGTCTCCAAGCAGCTGCAGCCTCATTTCCTCGCTCCATGAACCTGCAAAATTGTAAAAAAATGGCGTTAGAGTTATACTCTAAGCAATGACAAATTACATTCTGCCTTACGCCTATGCTACAGACAGAAATGTAATTTACATCAAAACAAGCATTCATCAGATGAAAGGCTAACAATCAAGAAAAACATAATTCAATGGAAGCTTTCAGCTTCTTTTATTTTGCTAACATGTTTGTTTCAGTGTGCAGGAACATGTTCATCATGTTCAAGATCATTTTATCAAATATGTGGAGTAAAACAGGCTCCCACAAGGGTTCAGCTCGGCATATCAAGGAGGATACACTCACAAGTTTCATATGAAGTTCATGAGTATTGATAACAGTCATTAAAAGCATCAATGTTGCACTCATCAATTTGATATTCTTTTCAACTCTACTTTACATTATTACGTTATATCTAAGTGAAGTATAGAGCCTTTTTGCATTGAAGAGAAACAGAATATTCGAGCATTGGAATGTTTTTATAACTTCAGAAGCATATCATCATAATCATAATCATGGAGTATAACAGATTTGCAATAATCCAATTCTCTACAAGTTCTTTAACAGAAAGCAGCAATTTTTCCTTAGTCAGCATTTAAAAGGTATGGAGGATACAGATTCATCAAACAGATATGTTTGTTTCAAGTGCCAAATGAGATCATGCTACAGGGTAATTTCTTCATCACTTCGACTATATGCAGTTTATTAAGTCATGAGTCTGGAAAGATAAGCCCAACTGTTGCTAACAGGGTTGAGAGAAGGTTCAGATTTAGTGATATTCATAGCTGATTTTAAATAGCAAATGATAGTTCCAGCTATTACCAGTCATTGATATGCTCACAAGGTACAGAGCGATAACGGAAGATATATATGAAGTATAGTGGAATCTTACTATGCAAAATGAAGCATCATCTTTTATCAAAAAGGTATACACTATTACAAGTGCCAGTGAGACAGCAGTGAGGTATGAATATTCAGCATTAATATTAATTAGAGCATTTGATTTCAAGATGGCAGTCATTGTTTAAAAGATTTTCAAAACAGCAGCTACAGAATGTAACAGGAACAATTTGCCATTCTCAAATGGTATTTTTAGTATGGATTTTAATGTGCTTTTAGGGACATGCCTCTATACTTCATTGTTCATTCCATTCAAATCTTTCTCAACAACAAGCAGTTTTTGTACTTATCTATCTTTTTTCTTTTGGAAGAACAAGCTGCATTTATAGTGATTTCAGAGGGCATTCAAATCAACATTTTTTCTAAGCTTGAAGATAATCTGTGATATTTAGTGAATTTTAATTTGCATTCGCACCAGGTGCAATGTCATATTACAGACAGTCTACTGGAATAAAAAGAGTATAATGAAGAGAGCATATCGAAATCTACATTTAAGTTGTTTCAGTCCATAAGGTGAGCTATTCATAGAATGTGAGATATAGTAATGTTGCCTCATCGGGAGGTTTATTCAAAAGTTTTTAAAGTATGTATTCTGAGGAGAGCCGGATGGAGTGATTACAAGGTTATATATACAAAAACAAGAAATGAAATGTTCAGAAAGTGCCATGAGGAGGGCTTCAAGTATTTTCAACAGAAGAGGGGAGTCACGAGTTTAGAAACCCCAATCTCTTGCAGAAATGGAAATGAGAACTTCATCAACAACCATTTCTTTTCAAGGAAATGAATAGTAGCCATGACCAGACAAAAGAATGAACAGAAAAATAACTGGCAGAATAAAACGAGCACAAAAGCATCATAATATAGCTCTAAAATTCGTAGAAAGTCCATATTTTTTGTGCAGAAGAGACTTACCATGCATTTTTTTGAGAGTCTTTAATTTTAGATTTCAGAGGTAGCATGAAATCGTGGATTTTCAAGTCTCATATCTTTGATACCAACAACCATGGTGGTGCAGCAAGGAGTTTCAGTTAGTGTGAAGAATAGTAATGATTTAGGGTTTGATGTGTGCTTTTGTTCATTCGCCCTAATTCCACTTTGCATATTTTTGTAATGATTTTTAATAATGATTTTGTCTTTTATAATTGTCCCCATGGTCACGATTTTGAAGTCAATGAGCATAGCAAGTGGTCGGCCTTATCAAATAATGATGAAGATTGGTGCTAAGGTTTTATGGCCGAATATTTAAATCATTGCCAAATATATGCCATGATTTTTTTTCAATTGTCTAAGTGGTCGGCTTATACTCATGGTGTTTTTTAAAATGATAAATGCTGAATGCATATTTTGAGATAAATGCCAAGTATAAAGTCATTGAATGGACTCAAGTTTTTTTTTTTTTTTTTTTTTTTTTTTTTAGGCTGCCGAGAGTCCGGGTATACGACCCTGCCAAAGCTACTTGATGCGCTATTAAACTTTTAGGCGTGACCGTGGCTCATACCTCTCAGGTACCACGGGATGGGAGACTAGAACTCGTGACCCGTGAGGCACTTAGCGAATTACTTAGCCAGCCCAGGGGCTGAGATAGCCCAAATGGACTCAAGTTTAATTTGATATTGATCTTTTATTTTTTGCATTAATCTTGTAAGCTAATTAATTAAATGATGCATTATAAGTCATTTAATTAATTTATCATTTTAAAGTGCAAATAAAAGATATTATGGAGTTCCATGCAGATACAAGTAGAGTTAACTAGGAAGAGTTAACTTGGAATTTTACTTCAGTTCTACATCAGATTATCAACTGGAGAGTTATCGTGAGAAAGATGGACTTTAAAATGTGCATGGGCGAACTTGTTAAAATGAGGCAGTTTTGCATGCTTTAGCCCACCTTTTCAAGGATTTCAGTTCAGTTCAAGTTGCAAATCAGTTACGTGCTTTATGACTATAGGTTCAAGACTGAGTTCACTCATTTTTGCATGAGTTTGAACCACATTTTCAGGGATTTTTACTTGTGCTCGGATTTCACTTTGGGATTGTCATCTTTTCACTTTCAGATCACTTTCAGTTGCTTATTCATGCACTTTGGAGTGCATTCATATTGTATATATTGAAAAAGTTTATCTTTTTCAATTTAGTTCTTGTTTTTCAGCCTTTGTAGTCTGCAAAGCGAATCATCTTGTAACTCAGCTTTTAGATTAATACAGTAGTGTTTTACAGGTTTACTTATGTCTTTTTGCAAAGATTCCTTCAAATTACAGTAAAATCAAAGTCTGCCTTGTCATTTGGTTGTCTTTATGAATGATTTGATGAAGTTTTATTGTGTTTAAATATCAGAACCTTTAAAATCTTTGTCTCATTTATATTTGCATGCATTCGAATAGTTAAAGTCACAGGTCTAAGTTTGTGTAAATGAATAATATTCTTCTTTGCTGTGAAAATCCTGTTTTCCTTCAAAGCTGATTTATTCAAAGCCTTCCTTAGAATCAATTTTTGTGGTGAAACTGTCAAATTTGACTTGTGTGGTTAGTTTTCTGAGGTTTATTGTGAATCAAAATTGCAGATCTTTATCAATTAGGTGCATCACCTTCAATTTACAGTTTTCTTGCATTTAGATTTAGTCTTTCTCCCTTTTCCAGCAAATCACTCAGTTATTAACCAGAAAATTAAATAGGAACCAGCCTAGAATCTGGAGGTCTAATTCCTTATAGGATACCCACAGCCTGGAATTAGTTCCAATGTTTCAACAGATTGTTGAATTTCAATATTCAAGCATTCGGGTGCAATTTTTTGACAACACTACTCTTTCACTATGAAGCTTCAAGTACATTGGATGATTGCAGTGGTGCAAACATCGAAGTTTAAGAGTTTGTGGTTATCCATCAACGTGCAATGAAATCTTTCTTTTATTAAAAATCTTGTTTTAGATGAACAATTTGGATTGAAAGATAAAGGATCGGGATCAACAGTCGAGGTCTATTGAGAGGAAATAGATTGGAGATTTAATTGGTTTAATCGATTCAATTAATGGAATTGATTGGATAATCAGTGGAAATTAATTGATCAATCAATGGGATTGATTGATTAATTAGTGGGATTGAATAATCAATGGGTGTGTTGATTAGTCAATGTGGGTGAGGATAATTAATTAATTAATTAATTAATTAATCTTTGGAGGAAGATGCAAATAAAGATTGAATTAATAAATAAAATTTTATTTATTAATAGACCATGTTGAGTGAATATTCAAGAATTAAATAATTAATTTAATGATTTAATCTAGAAATGGGAAATTGGTTTAATAAAATAATTTGTAACAATTATTTAATATGAGAAGGGTGGTTGATGTTAATTAAATAATTACATGATAACTATTTAATTAAAATAGAAGAATAAGTTAAGTTAGTGACATAATTAAATAATAAGGTATTATTTAATCATTAAGGAAGAAGAGTAAAATTTAGTAAAAGATGTTGCTCGTAGGTCAGGACAATTTAGGGTATCTACACATTTAACACTGATGGTAATGAGATTGATCTAGGATTGAGCTGACTACATGTTTCATATCAATTTGAATTAAGGTCTACCTTTAGCCGACATGGCTAACTGCATATGGTGTTAAGAATTTCTTGGTCGACATGAGATATTATTAATATGTTGGAATGTATATATTTATGGCTAGGATTCATTCAATGTAATGTGAGTAGGGAATCCTATGTAATTAGTACTTCAATGTGGTGGGTGCTAGGGTGGGCAACTTGCCACATAGATTACGGCAAGTCCGTCGATTGGTGGATAGTTGTGGGTCATTTGATTGATCATCTTTGCATATGAAATGGGACACAGGGTGTCATTATGATACCATCATTCTATGGTACTGTTGGTGGCTTAGGAGGTTGTGATTGCTTCCCAAAACATTTGATATGACTACTCATCTGGCCTATACGCGTACTCATTCACTTGAGTGATGATGGCATCGACATTTGTAAAGGTTCATGTGGTTGGCACGTTGGCGGTGTACAACGTAATAAAGGTTGCATTCATTGTGGTGTGGCTCCATTCTTGTTTTTGGGTGGCGAGGGTAAAGCTCATTTCCTTCTCTTTTTAAGCTTGATTCTTCATTTCATTAATGGTGTTTGGGTGACCATGGCTAAGTGCACAAAATTCATGGTGGAGATTTTGGTGGAGTTGATTGCTTGCTTTGGGGATGATACCCCCATTTCCTTTGATTGCAAAGAGTATCAGAATGCTTTTCAAGAGATAACAAACCAATGCTTAAAGTGAATTATGTTGAATATTGACCTGCTAATAGTCATGGAAGTAAAAATGGTGCTTGGCAAGAAGCACCTGGAGCAGGAGTTTTTTTGTGTGAATCCACAAGTAGCATCACATTTTTTGGCGTCCATTCTGGAGAACTCGGTCCCCAAGGCCGAAGCAAAAATTATGATGGGAAAATTGTTCAAGGAGGAGTTGTTGGGTGATATGGAGGAGATTTTAAAGGTTTTCATTTCTGGAAAAGGTGCTCCATGTCCATGAGATCTGGAATTGGTCAAGAAACCATGGGAGGTTATCAGAATTTACCCCTTCCTCATTGACTTGAAGGGGATAGCCCTTGTGCAACACAAAATGATTGTTGTGGTCATGGTGAATTTCCTAAAGAAGATCTTTCGCCTGGTTGAGGTCAGTGATTTTGAATGGGTTAAAGAGTTTGATGCCTTTGCAAAATAAAATGGATTTCTATAAATGTTGGATACCTTGTGCTATGGCGTTGACCTTGGGGGTTTAGATGTTTTCTCAATTTCCTTTTGGTGGGTGGTTTATGGGTGGTCGACGGTGGCTCATAGTAGGGCTTTTGTAAATTCTCATCTCCTGCATTGTTAGTTGGTCCGCCGAAGATGGGCATTTTGCTAGGCTATGCCCAATGTCTTTTTTTGGAAATGGTTGCATATGGCTAGTAGCCATTTTGGTTTTTTTCTCTAGGATTTAGTTTACGTGGTGGTTTCTGATGGTTTTTGGTTCTAGGATCAAATCCATTTCCTGCACTCGCAAATGCTTGTATACTTTTTTTCATATAAATATACTCTCTCTTATGTAGCAAAAAAAAAAATAGTACTTCAATGTGAATATTAGAGTGATGTAATTTGTGAGTTGAATTCCAATCATTGTGCATCATTATCACAAGATCATATGTTGTGTGGGAGAGTGTCTAAAGGTTGATCAGATCAAGTGCAAGATGTGTTATTAGTCTAAAGAGTCCAAAAATCATATCCCTATAATCCAATACGACCGGTGTCTACCTATTGAGTTGGTGCTCAAGTATTTATGTTGGGGATTGGTGTCTCCAGTATGTTGGTTCCTACTTCAAGATTGTAAGTGATTCCTTATTTTGTGAGGTTGGATTTGGATAGTAGCTCCAAGAAACTCTTCTCACCTTTCTTTTTCCCATTTTGAGTTTCCATGTATATCTGGTGTTCTTTGTGTGAATGTGTGCATCTGTGTTGTTTAATGGTTAAGGAAATCAATGATTGTTGCTTTGATGTTTTTGAGGTTCATGTTTGGAGAATTTATTAATTGAAATTAATGTTGAATTAAAGAGTTTTTGCATATAATAATTCACCCCCCTTCTCAATATATTGTGTGCCCTTCATATGGGAG
The DNA here is from genome assembly GCA_007258455.2 of Sequoia sempervirens. Classification (NCBI taxonomy): domain Eukaryota; kingdom Viridiplantae; phylum Streptophyta; class Pinopsida; order Cupressales; family Cupressaceae; genus Sequoia; species Sequoia sempervirens. The sequence continues at coordinate 23,749 of VDFB02137013.1, forward strand.
TGGGACCTGCTCTCTCCCACCATCTACCAAATCCATCTGTGACCCCGACATCATCAATGTCTAGTACAGGTGGATCATTGTCATCATTGTTTCCCACCTCACTCAATGTGATGTCCCTGATGGTAGGACAGGGAAGGTCCCCAAGTCTGATGAGGCTCTTGAAGGACCTAATGTAAGTGGATATAGTACAAATGGTCATCTACACCTATCCAAACTATCTCATAGCCCATCTTTAGTAATATAGAACTATGATATGATCATGTTGACCTGCTGAGAATTGGTTGTGTTGCATGCATGGTAGCTACATCCTATTGATGGGCCATCAATCCATCCTCGATAGGGCTACCATACAATATTGCTGACCCTTAGTCGGTCTATGATAGATGCCTCCAAAATATTCAATCACCAAATCTCCATTGTTGCACTAGTGGGTATGTGTGTTCTCGTGGAAAGTCAATTGTGATCCATCAAGGAAAATCAGCTAGTTGATTGCAAATGATATGCTCGAAATCCCACACATGAAGGAGTGTGAAACTCATCAAGCCATGGTACTTGTAATGCATGTATCACCCAAGGTCATGGTATAGATGGGCTACCATACTCTAACCCCAAGTGAATTTGGTGCTCCTCTCTTCCATCTCTCAAACATACTGAATGAGGCTTGCATGTAAGGGAGATCCTTGTTCATCTATGGCCACTCAGAGTGCCACCATCATAATCATGATGTGATGGACCAAGGGCACTACCACTCATCCCTTCTCTAGCCATCTTAGGTAGATGTTCCTTGTGGTGTCTAAAGGAACCATTCAGTCAATGCAATACAAATGGCTATCCCAGACATCTTGAACTGTTTATGGATCATCCAAGGAGATCCTTTCCCCTCATATAGGGAGGCACAAAACCTAGTAGACATCCACAAGAGTAATCATCATCTCCCCTTTAGGGAGATGAAATGACATGGTGTTTGTGTCCCAACTCTCCACCAAGGCCATCAACAGATGTCACCAGATGAAATCTCATCTCAAGCATCTCATAAATCCACTAAAGGTTGGATCGATGAACCAAGTTGTGGTCATGAGTTGTAGTGTTCCCTATGTGATTACATAGGAGTGATAAGATAAGGCCACTTATATGCTCTCAAAGCACTAGTAAAATCTATAAAAATGCAACTCTATCATGCAAAATCCAACATCTTTTCTATCTACAACTACTCTAAGCATGTCGAGCTTTAAAATTTTACCAAAATTTTCAATTCTAACTTTTAGAACACTAGCGCACCCTCCTAGATGCCAATGCGCTAGGAGGACACTAGCATGGAATTTTCCCTTGGATGAACATGCAAGGTCCTGGACACAGGGACACACCTGGGATACTTGTGTTGTCCTAAATCTTCCTATTGAAATAAAATGCATAAAGTAAAAGAAAAATTGAATTTTTTTGGCCTACCTCATCCAAGGGCTCATTTGTCTCCATGCAGTGCAAAGCTCCTCTATGCATAATGGCCTAAACTCTCATTTGTGAGGAATTTTTGTTAAAGCTCTACAGAAATCTTAGCAAAAGTCCTCATTGCGAATAGTGGAAATGACCCATCTGGGGCCCACCTAGTGAGTATATAGTCAAATTTTCTCCCATTTTTGAATTTTTTTGTGGCAATTTGAATTTAGCTACCTTCCTATTTTTACCCTCCTAGCTGGGGGTAACATGAGGGGGCATATATTCACACCCTCATCAGTTTTATCTTCTAACTCACTAATGTCTTCTTAAGAATTCTTCTCGTCAAAGTAGCTTCTTTCGTTTTTGGAATTGACAAATTTTTTATTTTGCAGCCAGATTTTCACATCAAATGTTGTAGATTTTCACCGAGCACTAGGGGCGTCGCTCTTGTCGACCTCTACTGATGAGCCATAAGAATGTCCTATTTACTTGTAGTTACATAATTTTATCTTATTTTCTACTAAACTCTAAAATACTTTACCAAACCTTTTATATACTTTAAGAATTTTAAATCATTTGAAGTCGATATATGTTATATTAATAAGTGTGTATATGAACTATGAATGTTTGTGAGTTTAGTATAATTTTGTTGGGTGAATATTTTGTAATTCCTTTACAAATTACAAAATAGGGATTTTAGCCATAGCTATGATGAGAATGTTCTATCCTCTCAGAAAGGGGAGGCTCCCTTCTTATTTCTTATTGGAACAAAGAGTAAACTACGCTAAACTAAAAGTATTTATACTAGCTTTAACCATGATGTGTGTTACATTCACCATTTTCTCTTCTTTTAGAAAATACGTTTACAATGTTCCACAGTAGTAATATTTTGTAATGCTTTTCACCTCTAAATATCTACCTAAGAAATAATGACCAATATTCTTGATTAAACTTAAGAGTATTCAAAGAGTACCAGTACGACTAAATTATAAGTAACCAAAAGACACACAAAAGCACAAATTCTTCTTGTTTCCTTCTATGATAGTTTTGAAGTAACAAATGACGCACATTGTAGCACAAAGTCTATCAACCCACTTCACCAATAGATCCACACACAAAGTGAATAACTCGAAGCCCAAAGCATTGATAATCTTCACCAAGAAATACATACATCACACAATTTCAAGTAAGCAATATAGTTTATATATACTACAATGAACATCCTTCCAATCATAAGAAAGAATTGCCACTTATCCAATTAACAATAAGAGAAATCAACAAGAATGACATAAGAACATTCTCCCTCATACAAACTTGATTCAAAATAAAGGTTGAAATCAAAATTTTCCTCCTTTTATTAACTGAATTTGAACTTGCAATTTGAAGACAAAGTTTAAAAGTTGAGTCACAATTTGGGCAGCACTTCATTGCATAAGATTAAAAGTTACAAAATACAAAAGAACTCCCTCATATATATAGAGGAGAGTTGAGAGTTAATCTATGAAAAGAAATAACTACTTTGACTTATTCAAAAAAGAGAGTCTAATTTGATTTGGGACTTCTTTATTTTACATGTAATTACAATTTTGAAAAATACAAGTAAATTGTCCAGAGCTAATTACAAAAAGCATGAAAATGATAAAAATTAAACTAAGGTAAAATCATCCTTCTCCAACATCCTTCATCAAAAATTTATCATACTTCTTCATGATGGCATGAACCTCATCTTTATACGGGCCTGAAGTATGTTTGGCAATGACGAGGACTCTTAGGATTGACTCCTTCAGTGTATCGCAAGCTTCATCATGCCTTTCTAAAAGCATGTTTAAGTTTTCCAAGGTCAACTGAATATCAAATAACTTATCCATCGAAGCCACTGAAAAGGCTTGATCCTCAGATTCCTTTTGAATCATGCTAGTAAATTCTTGAACAATTTTCTTATAGGAGAGAACCTTATCATTATCATCTCACAACTTACAAGGAAGTTCTTCAACTCTATTGATAAGGTTCAAATTACTGTCCTAGCCCACTTCACGAGCACTTTGCAAATCATCAATCAAATTTTTAAGGTCATTCACCTTATGTATCATAGTCTCCTTGACCTCTACATACATATCTTGATTTGGAATGATTCCAGATTCCACCAAAATATCCAGTTTGAGCTCCTTTATTTCACCCAATCTTGTAATTTTTTTTCCATATCTTCCTTTTCTTGAACAAAAGCATCAACAATATCATCCAACTCTAATTTTATGGCCTCCATCCTTTTCATTTTCTTCATTGGAGATACCAAGAGCTCATAACCTTGTGCGACCATCCAGTCGAGGAATTCACCAACCACTCAACCCCTTGTGTGCATCTTTTTCACCTTCTGGATCATAGGATCTTCAATACTAACAACCACTAGTTCAACAGGCTTAAAATTTTGGGTAATATTTCACAGTACAGATGTCAGTTGTTCATTCTTTTCTTTATACTGATCCTTCACTTTCTTGACCACATCAAACTTCTCAACAAGAGTAATCAATGTGGATTGGGCATCTACTTTCGTGGTATCATGAGTGATCTTTCCCAATTCAACTCTTGTTATAGTATAGTCAGACATATCCAGCTCTTCCTATGTTTTATCTAGAGGAGGTTGTGCCACCTCTACATACCTGTTACCCTCTTTGTTGAACAACAACCTTGACAAAGTCTTCGCATTATTTTTAGTCCTTTTTTTTGTAAGTGCAAGTTGCATGAAGTCGAACTCATCTGGGGAGATGGTTGTTGTTATCCTCTTTGGTGTTTGCAATGAGATCCAAGGTAGGAGTGGTGAGCTCTTTCCTGGATTCATAGCCATTATTTGATATGTTGTTGTTGAACTCACAAAAGTAGTGGTTATGATAGGAGGAGTGTCAGTTGAAACAACAATTGTAATCTCCACACTCGACACTTGAACAAACTCAATCATGAATTTTTCTAAGTTAGAATGAGATGAAATGTCAAAAGACAGAAGATAAGCTAGGAAAAGACATTGGAGATCCTATCACATTATCAAAATCATGTTTGGGGCTTTCAAAAATAGTCCCTAAGGGGGATGAATGTATAGATTGAACTCACACTAAAGGGGGAATATTAATAGTGTCTGTAGGAGTGATTGTGGTAGCAGGAATATTAGGAACAGTTGAAGTCATAGGAGGAGTAGAAGTAGTGGTGACAATGGGGGAAGATGAAATAGGTGGTTCTTTTGGAATGTTCTCATGAGGAGACATTTTTTATTCCTCGTGGCGTTCCTCCTCTTCTTTCCTCTCTTTTTTCATGGACTATGCATGTTCTTGAGTAGATGGCTATTTTGTGGTTTTTTTTCCTTTCTTACTACCTCCCTTGACCACAAACTTGATTTTGGGTTTAGATGGCCTGCTTGAACTTGGATCATCGCTCTTGTTATTTTTCCTCAACTCTGACTTCTTACCAGTAGGATCTTTGTTTCTTCCTCCAACCCAATGAGAAATCGGTTCAACTAAATTCCCCTTTCTTGTAATCAAACATTGGTGTTAGAAAGAATAGGCTCAAATCTTTCTTAGATTGAGGTTACCTCTTTTTGAGACCATTGAATGGGAGGAAGAGGAGATCCTGCCATGTTTTTCTATTCATAGGCTATATCTAACATGTCACCATCATCCTTCATGCCCTCAGGAATGTCGGCCAAGTCTAGTTCTTCAATTTGCTTTAATGTGAGCCTACAATAGTCCATCTTTTTTATTTCTTCATCTATCCCGATATCAACCCATATGTCCTCAATTAGGTGCACATGTGAATAAGCTTTCTTCATTCAATCCTTCATACCTTGGTAATCAAAATCAAGCCTCCTCTTGAATATTTTCAATGTTACCCACTACATTTCTGACTCAACAACTTTAGCTTTGGGAGAAGTTTGAATAGAATTTTGATCGATTGTCAATGGAAACTTGAAACCCAGCTTATGGGATTCCATTTGCTTGCTATGTACTACAATGATTTTTCTGTACAACTCCATCAAGACAATCTTGTCACTGGGATAGCGTGGAAGCATGTACAAACACCCAATAAAGAAAACAACTCTCATATATGTAAAAGTATGAAATTGCAGATACAAACAACCATATTTATTCACAACTTTCCATTCATCATCTTATACTCTTTTCCTTTCAAGATCTGGATCCAATGCACACATGAAAGGACCAAAGAAATCATCATTCACCCTTCAAAAATGGTGAATGCTTCTATTCAGAGATATTTGTGAGAAGTAGTTGTATACTTGGGTCACCCTTCTATTCCCCTTTGTTGTCAAACCTATAAAATTCCTTGTTGCTACAACAACATATACCAAGTAAGAATTCATATAGAGCTTATGTGTTGTAAGCACCTTGGTCAATTGCTCGTGAATGGCATCGCTGGTTTCTTCACCCCAGAAGATTTGTTTTGTTCTCTTCAAAATAATCTTGATGTAAAGATACATCTAGCTTTCAAAATAGATGAAATAGCCATCCCTTTCACTCTACTAAGAAGAGCGGTGAGATCGTTCACCTCTTCAATGAAATCACTGTGAGGGAAACTCTTGGGCCACCTAGAGATTCTTTGGCGAGGTGTCTTCAACCATTTGTTATTAATTACCCACTTAGTAGTGCCTGGCTCTTGATCATATTTTGCGTGTCCAGATTCTTTAGAGATCTCCACATACCTATCAATGCTCAAACATATAAAATCCTTGTCAAAGAATTCGGCATCAAACCTTATAATCATATTCTCATTTGCATCCTTAATGCTTATAGTATCCTTGTCATAGTGTGAAGCAACTTGTAAAATAAACTTTGGGTTATGTGTTGCAACAGGAAAGGAGGACACCAATTGCATATTTCTTTGAATAATGGACCTCATACCATTGTCCAAGGGCCGCTTTTTAGTCCTTTCCAAAAACTTTGATAGATCAACATGGTTGATTTTTGTATCCTCAATGATAGATGTGACCATAGTGGTCAAAAAAACTCCTTGATACTTGTATTTCATTTCTTTGGCCTTGCTAGGAAATGGATTTGACGCTAAAATTCGATGACTATGCAAAAAAGGAAAATCACTGTTTCTTTTGATGTAAAGTTGAGATTTTTAACCAATTTTGCATGTTTCCTTAAGCCTTTTTTGCACAAGTGGGGAAAAACCCTGACCATGCAACTTAACATTTGGGAATTCTTTTATATGCACAATCAATAAAATTTTTGATAATGCATTTTTAAGGGGGTTGGACTCTTTGTTTTACATGTGCGGTGAAAATATCGCTTCAACATGGTGAAAGCCATGTAAAAATAACATAGGGTCAGGGAAAAACCCCGACCTTGCATTTTGGGTAAATCATTCAAAGATAAGTACTATTGGGGAAAAACCCTGACATCACATATCGCTAAGGTAAAACAAGTCAAGGCAATGAAAAATACCTCTCTCGCAAGTGGCACAGGTTTGAAACACTGGTATGTATTGGCAGTGAATTTCACTACCTCAATATACAAGGTTAGGTAAGGTCGATCTTGCAACAATGGTGAAATTCATCGCCAATGCATATGTTAACTGGTTGAAAAATTTGTGTAAACTGAAAATAAACTCCGCATACAATCCTAATAACGGGTGATTTAAATCTCCTATTCCCTCATATATCAGCAAAAAAAATTGTGATTACATGAGGGAAACAATGGTGATTCCATGTAGTGTAAAGGTTTACATATGGGTATGACTCCAGCATACATAGAGGCTTCAACAAAACAAAACCCTACCTCCCATTACACAAAAAACAATGTAAACTAAACATGTAACAAAAAGGGGTCAAACAAAACCCAAACTTTCAGTGATGGAAACGCGGGTACACATATACAATCAAACCTAAAATAAAATACATGGAAAATACAAGCATATGTTTTGATTTAAAACCCTAACACATATAAAACAAAAAGGAGAGTGAGAATGATGACATACTCAAAGAAAAAGAAGATGATAACCCTACCACAAACCTGTGAAAAATCCGCTCGAAAAACCACAAGAAAATGATCTCACAAACTTCACATGAACTCACAGTGGATAAAGGATGGCAAGAAAAAAATGAAATGAGGAATAGAATGATTAAAAACTAATTAAAAACCAATTTGATAGTCATTAAAACAACATTTATTACTAACTCGTGTGAGACCAAAATTGAAGGGGTGGGAAAAAAATAATTCCAATGCAACTTGAAGAAGTGAATGATATGCAAGGTCGGTGAAAAACCTCGACCTCACACTTTTATTTTATTTTTTTGTATTTTCCTTGCAATGGCATTGAATTTCAGCGCTCCTACAAGAGCAAAAAAAAATCCTAACTTAAAATTAAAATTTTCAATTTGGACAAAATTGCAAATTTCAATAAAATGAAAAAAAGGGAAATGCTCGGAAAGATGTTCCGAGGCTAGGCGACCACACACAAGAGAAAATTGGGGTTTTCCTCATTTTGTGTGCTTAGAGTGCATGGGTTACGAAACAAACAAACTTTGTAGGGGTTATCCCACGAATTAAGTGCAGTTGAAATCAAGGATAACAAATTTCATGTTTAATTATAGTTGTTAGCAATGAAAATGCCTTGAATAAATAAGGATTAACCCTTTCAGCAAGGAACCTATCAACCTGTAGTAAAAGGCTTCTCAACCTACAGCAAAAGGATGAAAATTCGATCCAAAGGAGTTAATCTACTACAACACGATCACACTTTTAGAACAATATGGAGGTGGTCATTTAAGGACAAGATCATGGATGACCAATTTTCACTCCTATATTTTAATAAGACATGAAGGAGAAAGGATTTTGTTCCAATAAGGGATAAGAGTTATAATAAGAACTGCTCTGTTTGGGCATTTTTTCAGTTATAACGATTAATATCGATTAAGTGCAAAGTCCTTATTCAACTTCTATACTTTTGTTTTTCTAATTAACATTTTTTTGTTTTAGAAAACCTATTCCTCTTCTTATTCCTATGGGAGAGTTGGCATCTTCTTTTAATTTTGTTTTCAGTTCATAAATAAATGGACTCTTACAAACCTTATATAGCAGGGTACCCTATCGAGAAGGACATCTATATCTTGCATGTGTTAGAATGAATAATATTTTATGTTAGATTCTATTGAATAGCTCTATGTATGATTGGAATGTAATAAAGAGAATATATTCTGGTAGCATGTTTTCTTGAGTGAGTAATTGAAGAATATTTTGTGGATGCAGTAACTCAAGCAAGGGCCACTTGAGGTACTACATAACCACATTAGATTAGTTGATAAATTTGATTGTGCATTGTAAATTTAAATTTTAGTTTTCAATTTATGCTATTATGAATGATGTAAATTTTGAATTGGAAATCTTTAGTTGATACTATGTTCAATACTTTGAAGGTTAGTTGGATCAGGACATGTTACAACATAACAATTATTGAGTTACAATCATAAGCATAATAGTTATTGAGTTGTAGTCATAAGCATTAAGTACCCATAGCAATTAAGTAGTTATTTTTATTCTCTTATTCTATTTTTGAGATAGAAGTCAAGTTCGGTTAAAAGCCTTTAATGGATTTATATGTGTTCAATTTACCTATACTTAGTCGATGTAGGAAATTTAGAATTCTTGAATGCATATATCTTTCCAGTATCATCTAAATTCTATGACTCCCTCGTTGATAATTCAATGAAGCCCTCTCTTGAATGATGAACTCCTTAGTTTAGGGATCTTTAGGTCCATTAAGTCATGTGCATGATCATCTACACCAGTTAATTAGACATTAGGGAAAGCTCTACATATGTGGCCTCTACATTATCCTTTTTTCAAGGCAACTAATGCACTTGTGGTACTTAATGTTTACATATTTTAGCTACTTTATTGTAGCTAATCCATTTGAATGATCAGCTCACTAAAGTGGGGGAAAAATGTAGTGTCAAGAATTGTACCATAGATCAATTTCACACTTGTGCATGATGCCTGATGCATTTATGACAAAATCCATAATCACTATTTCACAATTTTGATCTCATGGATGGAAATGATGAAGCATTTGTAGCCTATGGTTTGAATTTTGAAGGAAATTGGTCAAATGGAAATGCAACGCATAGACATCTATGTAACACAAACATCCCACTAAAACTTGAGATTCAAATGGGAATATTATTTACAGTTCATTTGTGGTGCATGTCCCAACACCCAAATACTACTCGAATGGTTATTCCTACCTAGTCCAAAAATAAAACTTGCTTTTCTCTCTCATTTTCACAAGTCTTCCCAAATTTTTGAGACTTTTTGGACTTGGAGCTCTCTATCACTCTTTCTATAATGAAACTCTATCAAAATTATCTCACGTCTTGGATATTTATAGTAGTACAGAATCCTCTCACACATGATCTCATAATGTCTATCATCTCAAGAGAGGAGCCATAACTATTGGTAAAGCTATCTTGCTTGTCATTTAATCGGTCTCATCCATTATCACATTTATTTGATCGTCTAGCATCTTTTAATCATGATAGGGGTTCTCCCCACATCGAGGTTTGTTTTTATCATCGCCTATTTACTTTTTATGTCTTTCAATCTTGTTTGGTTGTTTGTGGAGGTGGAAACACCAAAGAAGGGGTTTGACTAAGGTGAACCCCTATACAACCCAAAAAAATTTCATCATCTCCATGTGTGTAGGTGTTGAATAGGTTCAACCAAAAAAATGATTTCACTCTGGCCATTTTTGGGTTTCATTCATACAGACGACAACACAAGTGCGCACACGTCTTCGCAATACTCCGGTGTCTAAGTTTGAGACTTCGCTCAACTGGTATCACATTCTATATATTCTATGTCTTCCATTTTTGTAAACTAAATATTTTTATTACTCTATATTTGTAATTTATTTGAGATTTTTAGTTATATTCATTGTTAAATATAGCTTAGATTTCAATTTTAAAGCATCTTTATTTCCAATTCACTTGAGTAGGGTCAATTGAGGTAGTTGAGAGATAATTTGCTCCTTTAGATCTTGTTATCTTGAGAGTAGAAAATTCCCTCCTCTATAATTGGTCCCACATTTTTTTTTTGTACCACCTAGATTGTTAAGTGAAATTCCTAGGAGAGTTAGTTATATGGCCAACTCATGTTTAGTTGAATATGCTAATCAAGCAAGAGCTCAGGTGGACTAGTGTCTATAATGGAGTTGGTTGAGCTAAAATCTCAATTGTAAGATTTAATTTCTAAGGGGTTAATTCACCCTAGTGTGTCACCATGGGGAGTATCAATCATCTTTGTCAAGAAGGATGGGACACTATATTTTGGTATTAATTATTACAAGCTAAACAAGGCCACAATTAAGAATAAATATCTCATATCCAACATAGATGAATTTTTTTATCAAATGCATAGTGCAACAATCTTCTCAAAGATCGATTTGTAGTTTAGCTATCACTAATTAAGGATTAGAGATGAAAATATCCATAATACAACATTTAAAATCAAGTATCAACACTATAAGTTCACTGTCTTACCTTTTAGTTTGACCAACACCCCTACAACATTTATGAATTTGATGAGAAACATCTTCATAGATTATTTGGAGTTCAATTTTTCCTTTTCATCATATATGATATTTTGATATACTCCAAGGGTGAAGAGGAACATGTTCATCATTTGAGACTAGTTCTTCAATGGTTAATGGAACACAAATTATATGGAAATTTATCCAAATACACTTTTTTTTCTAGAAAGAAGTGTGGTATTTGGGGCATATAATCTCTATAAAGGGAATTTTGGTTGATCCCACAAAAAATTGGGTGATCATAAATTGGTTGGCACCTAAGATCATGCATGAGGTGCATATTTTTATGGGACTAGTCGAGTATTACATGATTTTTCTTTTAAAATTATAAATCCTATTACCTCACTCCAAAAAAGGAAAATGGCTTGAGTGGATGGAAAAGTGTGAAAATAATTTTCAAATTTTGGAGGATAAATTTACTCGAGTTCTTAGAGTTCATTATTCGAAGGGCTATTTTATGGTCATTACCAATGCATTAAGAGAAGGATCGGGTGGTGTGATCATACATGATGGTCAATTCATGGCTTATGAATCAAGGAAACTCTAACAATGTGAATTAATTTATGCTCCACATGACTTGGAATTGGCAGTAATTATGCACGCCTTAAAATTTTGGAGGCATTATTTGTTGGGAAAGCCCTTTGAACTTAAGTTAGAAAATTAAGGACTTAAGTATATTTTCACACCCAAACCTAAACATGCACAAAAGGTGTTGGCTAGAATTGGTTTTTGATTATGAATTTGACATCAATTTCATAAAAGTTAAATAAAACTAAGTAGTTGATGCTCTTAGTCATAGGAGACATATTGCAACAATAGCTAGTGTTTATATAGCCTTTCGAGAGCAATTCTTGAATGTTTCCCCAAGTGATGATTTTTATGAGCAATTCAAGAATGCACTCTTAAAGAATTCTCAAGATCCCACATATGAGGGATATTGATTTGATTATGATGGGCTTTTAAGATACAAAACTCTATGAATATTCATACCCAATCAAGGTGACTTGAGAAATTTTATTTTAAAGGAATCCCATGGCACCCTTATTTGGGACATCTAGTAGTAAATAAATTATTAGTTGGTCTAAAAATACTATATTTTTGAAAGGGAATGAAGAAATATGCCACAAATTTTATTATCGAATATTGAGTGTCAATATCAAGGTTGAACACCAACAACCAGTAGGATTTTTGTATCCTCATGAAGTTCTTGAGTAGAAATGGAAAGTTGTTAGCTTGGATTTCATCCAAGGACTTCCTAAACTAAGAAATCATCATGATATGATTTTGTGGTAATGGATAAACTCACCAAATTTTCTCACTTCATTTTGAATAATTGAACTAATGGAATTCTAGTGATGGCTATGAAATTTGTGTTGGGTTGGTGAATCCCAATAGTTTTCTTGGTCATTCCATACAGTGTCTCTTGGCCTTCCTTTTCTTGAAGCCATTATTATTATTTCTAACTAGAAAATGAAAAATATCTTGTTGAATATGGTTGTATGTTGTAGCATATGGGTGTATGCAAAATACAAAACTTAATAAAATAGTTTTCCCTGCTAAAAGTGGATGTAGCCAGTTGGTGAACCACTATAAAAATTATGTGTTTTCTTGTTTGTGTTTTTGTCTTTCAATTATATTCAATTTTTGCAATTGTTTCTTTTCATTTATTCTACAATAATTTCATCAAAAATTGGTATTAGAGCTTGGTGAAGAAGCTCAGTGCTGAAGCGGTTCATTGGAAATCGGTGAAGAATTTCCAAAAGCATGGATGACGCAGATAAATGGAAGATAGAGAAGTTTGTGGGGCAGAAATTCGGATTGTGGAAGGTACAGATGGAATCACTACTAATTAAGAAGGATCTCTCACTCGCATTGATTGTAAAAACCAAAGGAAAAGGTTCAATGTCGAACGAAGAGTGGGAGAAAATGGATAGGAAAGCAAGGGCACTATTTTTCTTTCATTGTCCAGCAATGTGCTATTCACTATTTCAGTAGAGAGAACAATGAAATTTGGGATATACTCTCTAACATGTACAAGATGGAATTAACATCAAACAAGGTATTCATCATGAAAAAGTTATACAATTTGAAAATGAGAGAAGGTGGGATTATGTCAAATCACCTCACTGAATTCAATACCTTGGTCACCCAATTGATTTAAGTGGGTATCAATTTAGATGATGAAATTAAGGCAATTTTTTTATTATGTTCTTTACCGAACAACTAGGAAAGAGTGGTGATGGCAGTTAGCACTTCGGTGGCTACCAAAAGTAAATTAAAATTTGATGATGTTGCAGCCACACTTCTCAATGAAGACATGAGGAGAAAAAATCAAGAACCCTCATTCGATGATGCTTTGACTATTGTAAGTACTGGAAATAGGGGAAGGAGTCAAGATAGAGGCAAAAATAATAACATAAGAAGGTCCAAATCTGCTCCAAGATCAAAGTCTAGGGGCTGAAATGGTGCTTGTTGGTTTTGTGGCAAACCGAGTCACACAAAAAAGAATTATTGGAATTACATATTTGTGGGTGCTTGATTCCGGTGCCTCTTTTCATGCTACTCCATGTCGGGGTGCTTTCACAAACTACCAAGAAGGTAAGTTCAATAGAGTTTTTCTTGGAGATAATAAAGAATGTGAAATAGTAGGAAAAGGAGATGTAATATTGTGTTTGAAAATTGGAAATAAATGGATCTTGAAAGATGTGATACATGTTCCTACGCTAATTTAATATTAGTGAGCAAGCTTATTGCTCAAGGGTGCAATGTGAAATTTTCTTTAGATACTTGGAAAGTAACCAAAGTTCTCTTGGTGATTGTAAAAGGCAACAGAATGGGTAATCTTTATGTTTTAGAGTGAAATGGTGAAGTGGGATCTGTAATGGAAGTTGTGGATAGTGGTTTGGAGCTTTGGCATAATAGGATCAAACATATAAGAAAAAGGGGACTTGAAGACATGCTTCAAAGGGATCAACTTCCTAGCCTAAAACCAATTGATTTGGAGTTATGTGAGCATTTCCTTTATGGTAAATAGAATTAGACCGGCTTCTTGAAGATTGGTCATGATAGGAAGTCTACACCTTTGAATCTCATGCACTCTGATGTTTTTGGTCCAACAGAGGCAACCTCCTTTGGAGGTGCTAATTATTTTGTTACTTTTCTTGATGATTGCACTCGCAAAGTATGGATTTATATGATGAATAGAAAATCAAAGGTGTTTTCAAAATTTAAAACTTTTAAGGCTATTGTTAAAAATAAAATTGGGCACAAATTAAATGCCTACTAATAGATAATGGTGGAGATTTTTTCTATTTAAATTTTGACACTTTTTGTGTAGATAATAGTATTCGTAGGATTCAGATAGTTATGTTCACCCCTCAGGAAATTGGTGCAGCTAAGAGGTTGAATCGAACAATTCTTGAGAGAGCTCGGTGTATGCTCTCTAATGCCAAATTGGGGAAAGAATTTTGGGAAAACGATTGTAATACAGTGGTGTATTTGATCAAATGAGCCCCTTCATCTCAATTGGATTTTGATATTCCAAAGGAGAGATGACTCGAGAAAATAATTTCTTATAATCATATTCGTGTTTTTAGGTGTGAAGCTTTTACTCATGTTCCAAAAGAGTAGAGAACAAAGTTAGATGCAAAATATAAAATATTTATATTTCTTGGATATGGTGAGGATCAATTTGGTTTCAAGATTTGGGATCTAATTGCAAAAAAACTACTCGCAGTCGAGGATGTTTTTTTGAAAAAAAATTCCCAGGTTTGCAAAAATAGAGGTCTTCTTCCAATGAATATTTAGAGGTTTATATGTTTGATAATGGCATTAATATGGACAAAATTACCTCTCATCATACCATATGTGTTCCTACGCAGCCTCCACTAGGTAATATACATACAAGATATATTGGTTTGCAGCCTTTAAATATTGCTCCACGGTCAACTTTTGTTCATGCACAAACCTCTAATAGTCCTACGCTTCCTTCAAATTTATTTGAGTACCCTCATCATATCTCTATGCATACTTCACTTGCCACTACATATCCTTTAAATGTCTCTTTTCTGCCATATGGGGATGTCGTGCAACAATCTAGAATTATAATTCCTTCTCATTTTTATGCATCATCTTCTAATGTTAGTGTGTAGCCCTCTATTTTTTCTATGCAACCTAGTCTAAGTTCATTGTTGCCTATTCAAAATCCAACGCAACCTTTAAAATATTTATCACAAGCTATGTCATCATAGCCAATGACAAATGACTTACAAACCTTTAATAAGGAACTAAGCAATGTGCAAATACAGGGAAATTTCTTGCCACAAGCAACTGGAGTACAGAGGCATAGCATTGAGGGGAATCTAGAGGAGTAGGGTAATTTATAGTCTAATATAGATGATATTTAGAATCAATTACAGAGACTAAGTTTGGACAAAAATTTGCAGCAACAAGCCCCTCAATTAAGAAGATCTACCTATGAGAAGAAGCGTCCGACAAAATTTGAAGATTATGAATTATTACTCTCTGATCAGTCAAAGCCTACAACTTTTAAATAGGCTTGCAAAGATGAAAACTCAGTAAAATGGATGGAGGCTATGCAAGATGAAATGGAGTCATTGAAGGAAAATGATACATGGGATTTGGTTACTCTTCCACCAAATTGAAAACCTCTGAAGAATAAATGGGTGTATCAACTATAAGAAGAAGATGGAGGTCATAAACGCTACAGGGCCAGATTGGTTGTGAAAGGTTTTGATCAGAAAAGGGGATTGATTTCAATGAAATTTTCTCACCAGTTGTTAAAATGACAACAATTCATGTTGTTTTAGGCATGATATCTGTATGGGATCTTGAGCTTGAACAACTTGATGTCAAAATAGTATTTCTTCATGGGGATATTGAAGAGGAGTTGTATATGGAGCAACCTGAAGGTTTTGCTGAATAGGTTCAAGAAAATTTATATTGCAGATTGAAGCAGAGTTTGTATGAGCTCAAGCAATCCCTAAGGTAGTGGTATCTTAAATTTGATAGCTTCATGACTCAGCAACATTTCACTCGTAAATCATACCCTTGTGTTTATTATAAGAAGCTTGCTAATGGTGAGTTTGTTATTCTTTTGCTTTATATTGATGATATGTTGGTGATGAGGCCTTGCAAAGATCTCATATATTTTCTAAGTTTAACACTTGATACTTTATATTTGGCTTAAAAACTGATGATATTACCTTTTATATGCTTCATTTATGGGCTTAATTATGTATGAAGACTTAGAATATGAATTCTTTTGCATAAATGTTTATTTCCATTGAATGCATGATTTAATGGTATTTAATGTGTGATTGTTTCATGATTGTGTGTATTTAACACATAACTGGAAGAGCATTTATATAACAGATGAAGTGCTAATCATTTCCCATTCAAATGAGATTGGCGGCTAACCTTTCACAACTCAGCATCTTTGACCAAGTTACCTGTCAACCAAAAAATAGTTCCAACTAAGCATGTGTTCCAGCTCTGAAGTTCTATTCGACATCAACTGAAGATAATTGCAAGATCTTCATGATTGTTCTCCCTGCACTTCAAAATATCTTTAATAGGCTGGAGTTAGTTTGATTTCCCACTTTTCCCTGTTTTCAACTAAGAGAAGGATATTTATATCCAGTCTCAAGTTAGTTCGGCAATAGATTATATTAGTTTTTTATTTTAGTTTCTTAGTTCTTCGTTGAATACTTTGTACTTTCATCCCTCTTTTGGAAAATTTGATGGAATAAAAGAAGTTGATCATATCTTTGTTAAGATCCCTACAGAGGCAGAGCAGGGCCTACTCTTCTAAAGGAAGGTGATCTTGTTAGTTAAATAAGCTCATCTTCATTCTTGTTCTAAATTGAAATTATTTCATCAGTTTAATGTTAGAATAAATCTCAAATCTATCGCTAAAATCTTTATTTCAATTACTGTGATAATTAAATAGAATCCTTCCAGTTCACTTTCCAATTAATTAGATTGCAGATAAGATAATTAGTTTATCATTGATAAATGGTTATGTTCTTAATGGAATATGTGTGGAGCAGGAATTATTACTTGTTAGATTGGATGAATGAGGATTGGAGTAGTTTTTTTTTTTAATTAGATTTAAATTATGTCAATTAGTTAGATCTTGAATTTGAATAAATGTTAGATTCTTATTTCCCTACAAATTAGAGTAAGTTAATCATCCATTCTCATGATCTGATTAAGCTTGGAATATGACCTATCTCTACACATTTTCTATTTTGAAGTAACTCGGTTTAAATCTTTAGAATAAGTTAAGTAAGAAAGAAGTTAGAAGAATAGCATAGAGCCACTTCCAATAAGGAAGGAACAACTCCGAACTGCTCCTAACAAAGCAGACCAACAACAAACCCACCAAAAAACCAATCCAACTCTTACCACAAATAGCTTTAGACACCCCTAGGTTGATAATTAAAGATTAAATTATTAGGGAATTGTGATAACAACGACCCATATCCATCATTTTTGGTGTCGTTGTCAGGGAATGATCCGGCCTTTAAAAGAAAATTCAAGCCTTAAGTGTTGGTAAGAATCTCTTTGTTAGTTGATGAATCAATAAAGAGACTGGTTTGGAAGATTTATAAGAAGAGATCTAATACCTTCTCTGGAAGGGTCTCCATCACAATCTTTGAGTTCATTATCGTCCACTCAAACAGTCTCCATCCACTCAGAAATTGCAGACCAAGGAGGAGGAGGAGGAGATAGAGAAGAAGAGGTTCCTAACAGAACATTATCTTTCCCTATTGCTATTAATAGGGAGGCTAATGAACCACCCATGAAAAATATTTCACCCTCTGTTTTATCTAAATTTCGTGGAAAAAATTTGGACGACCCTGATCAATTCTTGTTTGAATTCAAGGTATTATGTCAAACTTATGATTACACATCTGATAATCAAAAGTTGAAACTATTTCCATCCACTCTAAAGGAATCATCCTTGTGTTGGTTCATGGGGTTGAATTCCAATTCCACCTCCTTCTATGCAAACATCTTGGGGACCACCTTGGAGACAACCTGAATGGACTAATCCTTAATGGAACCAGCCTCAGTGGCAACCCAATCAATATCAGTGGTAACCTAATCAACCTCAATGGCAGCCTAACCAAGGTAATAATCCTCAATGGAAAAATCAAGGACCAAGAAGACCTTGGAATCAAAATCAATCACTTTTGCTTGGTTCCACCACTCAACCTTTGAATTTTAAAGCAGTAAATCAACCTCAAATTCTAGCTTAGCCAGTTCCCAATCCTAAAATTGTTAAACCTCAACAACTAGCTTACAACGTTGATTCTAATATAGTTGGTTTAAACAAAATTTATTTAAAATATATTTAGTTGAGGAATCGATAAGTACCATCAAAACCTGATTTGAGGAAGGATGAACAACAACAATATTTGATGAAGGATACATTGCAGAAGAATGAAGATATTTCTTCTGATAAACAAGCACCATTTCCTACACGATTTCAACACGAATCGGTGGTTGAAAAACAAGCTGAGGAGAAACAGGATGATTTGGTAGATTCCCAAATTATTAGAGAACTTTAAAAGATTAACATTGAGATTCCACTTCTAATAGCTATCTGTGATATCCCATAAATTAACTAGCTAGTTAAGTCTTTATGTGTCAAAACACCTAGAAAGAAAAAGAAGTTACCTTCCACAATTAAAATTGGAGGAAAACTATCTGACGTTTTGTCAAGGAAGTTGATCCCTCAGAAGTACGGTGACCTAGGAAGTCCAGTGATTACCCTTAATATTAATGGCATTGAAATTTTAAATGTCCTTATTGACTTGGGGGTTGTCATTAAAGTTATTACAACCGAAACAGCCAAAAAATTGGGAATTACAAGTGTTCAACCAACAACCATAGTCTTACAATTAGCAAAACAATCAATTGCAAAATCAGAAGGGATTCTTGAAGATTTCATTGTTACTATAGACACATGGGAATATATTGTTGATTTCCTTGTCTTGAAAAGTAAACAAAGAAATACATGCTATCCAATAATTTTGGGGAGACCTTGGTTGTAGCAGTCACTACATATTGATTGTGATTATAAGCATGACCATTTTCTAATGGAATCAAATAGAAGAAATTATCCCCTTGCCACTAAGTAAAACCATCTTTTCGTTTAGCAGAAACCATGATTTGGACTAATGATTTTTTAATTGAGAAGATGATGGTTTGAGAGCTTGCTATGGTAACATTGGTGACATGTGAAAAATATCAAGAATGTGGATATGAGGAATAAAGAAACACTTTAAGTTCCATGATGTTATTGATGATCCGAGATCACTTTCCCTTTGTCTAATATCATGGTCCCTAATTTAGATCATATAACCAATTTATCCATCAGCTTTTTGCCACATCCCTTTCCTTTAAATACTTTGATTGGAGAACCCTCCACTCTTCAAAACAAGACTAAGCAAATCTTAGTGCAAAAAGATAGGCCCTTACTCATTAATGCTTCCTTATCAACTAAGAAGATGATCTAAAAGAGATTTTAAAAAAGAATATTGAAGCATTTGCTTGGGATTATAAGGACATGAGAGGAATCCATCCTGATATCTGTACACACCACATTTACATTGAGGATGTTAAACCTATAAGACAAACTCGGAGAAGGATTAACCCTACACTAAGAGATTTTGTGAAGTTGGAAACAGAAAAATTGCTCCAAGTAGGATTCATTTATCCTATTTCAAACAATCAATGGGTTTCTCCACTAGTCATAGTGCCTAAGAAAAATGGTAAATGGAGAGTATGTGTGGATTATAGAGAATTGAACAAGGCTACTAAAAGAGATTATTTTCCACTACCTTTCATTGACCAAGTATTGGATAGCTTATCAGGCAATAGTTACTTTTCTTTTCTTGATGGTTTTAGTGGGTATTTAACCAGATTTAGG
Source organism: Sequoia sempervirens (assembly GCA_007258455.2). Taxonomy (NCBI): domain Eukaryota; kingdom Viridiplantae; phylum Streptophyta; class Pinopsida; order Cupressales; family Cupressaceae; genus Sequoia; species Sequoia sempervirens. Next base: position 43,736 of record VDFB02137013.1, read on the forward strand.
TAGCTCTCAAAGATCAAGATAAAATGTTTACTTGCCCATGGGGTACCTTTTCTTATAGAGTCTTTCTTTTTGGACTATGTAATGCACCTGCAAATTTTCAACGTGTTGTTCTTGCAATTTTTGCAGATTTAACAACAACATGTGAAGAGGTATATATGGATGATTTTGCAATTCATGGTAAGACTTATGAAGAATCTTTGAATAATCTAAATAAAGTTTTGAATAGGTGCAAGAAACATAGATTATCATTGAACCATGAGAAAATTCTATTAATGATGACTGGTGGAATTGTGTTAGGACATCATGTGTCAAAAGAAGGAATCAAGGTAGACCCTAAGAAAATTGAATTTATTCTGCAAATATCAGTACCTCAAAGCCAAACTGAAGTGAGAAGCTTTTTAGGACATCCTGGTTATTAGAGGAGGTTTATAGAAGGGTTTATCAAAATTGTAGATCCTCTGTTTAATTTATTAAAGAAAGATTCATAATTTATTTAGACTGCAATGTGTCAACAATCCTTTCAGTATATTAAACAAGCCTTAACAACCACACCTATCATAGCTAGGCTAGTATGGGGTGAACCTTTTCACATAAATGCAGATGCATCTAATTTTTTGATCAGAGCAATTCTTGGAAAAAAGGATGAATTGAGAGCGATGCATGCCATTTATTGTATAAGTAAAAATCTTAACCCAGCTGAATAGAATTACACCACTATTGAAAAGGAATTTTTAGCAGTTGTGTATGCTATTAGAAAATTTAGACATTATATTACTGATTATAAGACTTTTTCTATAAATAGTAAATAAATGTCATCGTCAGGTGTCATGTGGCCGACTATTTGTGTCCCAGATAGTTTACAAGAGGCAATATGAACGGTTGAAGATTCATTTCCTGATGAACACCTATTTTCCATATCGGTTCAATCACCTTGGTTTGCTAATATTGCTAATTATTTAGTAACTGGGAAATATCCTTTTTATTTCTCATCTAAGCAACAAAAGAGATTAGTTAGAGAAAGTTCTAGGTTTCAATGGATTAATGGTTTGTTGTTTAAGATGTGTCTAGATCATGTTGTGAGAAGATGTGTACAAGAAATAGATGTTTATGATATCTTGAAGGCATGTCATGATGACCTAAGTGCAGGACATTATTCCAAAGTGAGAATAGTGCATAAGATTCTAGGAGTAAGCTATTTCTGTCCAACAATGACTAAGGATGTAGCTCACTACATCAGGCATTGTGATCAGTGTTAGAGAATGGGAAGGTCTACACGTTCTACAGAAATTCCACTTCAAACACAAGTTTCCTTGGAACCATTTGAGAAATGGGGAATTGATTTTATTGGTCACATAGATCCATCATCAAAATGAAATCATTACATTCTTGTGTGTACTAATTATGTCACCAAATGGGTAGAGGTCAAAGCATTACCAATTGCTAAAGAAGAAAGAGTTGTAGATTTCTTATACAAAAACATCCTACAGAGGTATGGAGTACCTAGAACACTTGTATCAAATCAAGGGCCACAATTTATGTCTTTAATGCTTCAGGCATTTCTTTTGAGATATCAAGTTCAGCATAGAAATTCATCACCATACCATCCTCAAGAAAATGGGCAAGTAGAGGTGACTAACAGAGAACTGGAGAATATACTCACAAAAATAGCTTCATCTCGAAAGAGTGATTGGTCTGATAGATTGAAAAAAGTTGTTTGGGCATACAACACAACATGGAAAACAACCACAGGGTTTTCTCCATATAAATTAGTTTATGGGAAGACGCCTATTCTTCCTATAGAATTTGAACTTGAGACACTTAGAACAACTTTAAATGTAGGTATAGAATTGATTGACGCACATAAAAGTAGAGTGTTGCAGTCTAATAGGTTAGATGAAATGAAGATGGAAGCCTTACATCAAACAGAGATTATTCAAAATCAAAGGAAAAAATGGCATGACAAGAATATTCGTAGTAAATAATTTACTATAGGAGATTAGGCATTACTATTTGATTCATAGTTTCAAGAATTCAAAGGGAAATTGCATACCAGATGGCTTGGACCATATGAGATTAAGGAATTTTTTGATAATGAAGTTGTCCTGTTAATACCTATTAATGGAGAAAGGAGGACAATGCTAGTAAATGGACATAGTCTTAGGCTTTATCATAAACCAACATCAAAAGAAGAATTTACAATTGAGCTTCAATCAAGGATAGAACATTTTACTAAGGAAGATTTTTCTTCTTTAGGTGAAGTGTCTTGTCCTTAATACTATTCAATTTCCATGAATAAAGAAGGTAAATTGAAAATTAGAAATGGTGGTTTACCTTCTGAAAAATGATCCAATATATATATATATATATATAGATTCTAATGGCTCCTCATAGAACCAAAAAGATCCTAATGGCTCCTGATTAAATTGGAAATCAATTCTTTGATGAAAGCCTTGATTAAACATTCAAGTTAATTCAACTATTGATGGGTCCTAATTACTCCCGATCGGTTGTTCTCGGTATTCAAAGAAGATCTTAAGAGGAAAATTTTTGATCGCTCTAAGTTATTAATGATCAATTGATAGTTGATACAATCCATGACATTCAGGAGCACAAAGAAGAATTAATGCATCATTGGAAGCTTTTAGCCTCATTATTTTGCTAACTTGTTTGTTTATTGTGCAGGTATAGGTTCATTTGATATTCATGATTTGACATGATAGCATGTGGAGAAAAGTGGGCTCCCACAAGGGTTGAGCCCAGCATGCTAGATATGAGCAAAAAGCATTACATTTATTAACTATGATTAAATGCACTTTATAATCTGGAGAACTCTGATAGATTCTGATCATTTTTGAAAATTGCAAAGATTATTCTGGAATACTCTGCCATCGCATATACCATCTGTTAACATCGATGTCATTTCACATGAGAGGTAAGCATTTATATGATGTATTTATTTTCAAAAGTTTAAATGTATTAGATTATGTGTCATAAAGTTGTTATAGAAGTCATATCATCATGTTAAACACCAAGTGTAATTTATTAAGCGGTTTAAATATAAGGTGACATTACTTGCTCAGTTTTCAAGCAATGATTATGAATTGATGTTTCAAGCAAAAAGTTAACTGTACGACAAGATCGGTGAATGTACTTTTTCCACCTTTCATCACAATTTTTAAAACAATTTTGGTTGGTGAGAAGTTTCGGGCGTGCAAAGTGTACTCTGGTTTAACTGAACATAATGGCGAGTAAATGACATTTAATGTCCAAATAGAAGCAGTTATGAGCTATTTCAAATTCATTGAGAAAAAAAATTGTTGTCATTTCTGTAATATCGCCTTTTTCTACATTTTCTCCTAACTGAAGATTGTTCTTGAATTTCTCAAGTTCTCAGTTTGAAAAAAATGGGTTACAAGAGGATGGTTGAGCCAAAAGAGGCTATAATAGACAATGAAACCAAAATATGGTTACAACAAGCTGGTTGGTTGGACCTCATTCTCAAATATGAGGGGTATGAATGGGATGTAATTCAATAATTTGTAAGGAATTTCCACATCAACTTCACAATAGTGAGAGGAGAAGCTATTTAGGTATCCACGACTGTGATTAGTGCATTGTCTGGAATCCTAGTTGAAGGAGAAATTGTGAAGCAAGGTCAACACGATTTAAAAGAGCTTCTAGAAATGTTTCATGTTGACCCAAAACCTCTGCCTATTTTCCAGATTCACAAAGGGAAAAATAAGGGTATTGACTAAGGAAGTCTTCAGGAGCATTGGTTGTCAATTGTTCATTGCTTAATGAAATATATTACTTGCAAGGGCCAGTATGCTATAGTGTTGGGGCTAGCTCTATGGTTGTTGATTCATATTCACTATGGGAAAGCTAAGCCAGAGGTAAGGGTAAATTTTCCTGCATTCTTATTTTCTCAAATCAGTGATATGACAATGAAATGTAAAGAAAACGAGAGTAGGATAACACATCATGGGTTAATGCATTTAATTATTAAGCATCATTTTATGCAAAAACCAGATGGTGAGGAAAAATGGAGACAATTCCTGATGAATACTAAGGGTGAAAGTTCAGGAAAATATAAAACCCCCATAACCAGAACTTTGAAAATAGAAAAGAAAAAGAGCTCAAAGAAAGTTAGGGAAAAACCTTTAGGGAGGCCTCAAAAACAAGACTCTAAGGAAGTTGAACCTTCTATAAAAAGAAAAACAAAAGAAATGAAAACCTCAGAGGAATATGAACTTGAAGAAGGAAGCAGTAAAAATAAAAAAGGGGTTGAGAAGAAACAAAAACTAAAGAAAAGAAAACAAGATGAAAATTTTGAAAAACCTGAGAAGAAAAAGAAATTGAAGAAAGGAAGAAAAAGGGAAGCTCAAAAATATCCTCCTATAATTCAAGTTGAAGAATATGAGACGGAAGAACCTGAAAGAGGAGATAAAGATTCTCAATCTACAGAAACCCCTATGACCTAGACTACTATGCAAACCCTACTGCTGCTCTAGAATCTCCTATTTGAAAGGAAGTTTCTCGACCTTTATCCCTAGTGTTTGAAGAAAACATTGAATTATCAGAGTTCCAAGTATTTGAAGAATCCCAAATCCATGATGTTACCCTTGGTTCTCCAACTTAGCTTGGAGAAAAAACAAAAGAGCCATTTATTCATAGAGAAGGAAATCAACCCTTAGAGCAACAGGTTGAGCCCAGTGATAGTTTAAATTAGAGAAAAGAAGAAGAAAAAGAAATTCAATTTGCATTGAAATTGTCAAGGTTGGAAAGGGAAATAGAAAAATTTAAAATGCAGAACATAATATTGGAAGAGAAATTAAAATAAAAGGATGAAGAAATTTCAAAGTCTGAAAAAGAGATAGAAAAACTTAAATCACAATTGCAACAGGAAACAACCCAGTTGTTCACCCAACTGGAAAATGCTAAGGAAACCCTAGGAAAAGTAACTAAGCAATGTGAACAAAAAGACAGCAAAATTCAAAGGTTGAAGGAAGAAATAGAAAGAAGGCAGTAAGTAGCTCTTGAAAGGGAAGAACCAGAGCAGACAGTATTTCCATCTTTTGGATTACTTGGTTTACCTCCACCAGAGGAAAAACCACAGGAAAGTCCATAGGCCCGAGGTATCTTTCACTCACTGCCATGAAATACAAACAACTCAATAAATAGTTTCAACATAAGATATAAATAGTTACAAAGGAAAGGGATGAAGTAGAAAAGAAGGTTGTTGAAGCGGTGGACATAGCTTTTGCATTAGTAGCTACCAAAAAACCTTCAGGGATGTATGGTTTATTTCTTAGATATTTATTTTTGAAATGGAAATTAAATCAACTTATGTTATAAAGACCTCTTGATTTCAGGACTAACAATGATTTTCTACAATCATATTTTAAAATTCATCCAAGTATTCAAAATCAGATGTGTGAATTTCTCTAGCATGCTTTTCTTATGCGAGATATAGATGATTCTCTCCTTAACATTTATGTTGGAGAACTCCAGATCAAGTCATTTGTCTCTTTGTTGCAAGATCAGATTGAATGCAGAAAATGAATGGAAGAATACAAGTACAGAAAAAGTATGGTTTTCCAATGAGAGGGGAGAGACCTGATGCAACCTACTATATTAAGAAGTTTAGATAAGTGGTCAAGCTCAATGATGTGGTTCCAATTTATGTTTCTAACCTATTGAAGAGTATTGCAAGTTTTCAGAATGTGGAAGGAACACTCCCTCCATTGGCTCAACAAGCATGTATTGAACGATATAACTCCATTTTGGATCCATTAAAAAGAAGAGAGCTCATTAACCCAAACAATATTAGATGGAGTTTAAAAAGGGTTAGGCATGTGATCAGTTTGATACAACAAAAATAGGAATTATAGATTGGGATGAGGTTTAGGATCCCCATCATCATTATGCCCACACCAAAAATCAATGCACCTGAAAAGATACCAGAGGAGGTCTTGAAATCCTGGTATGAGAAACTTCAACAAAACAATGGCTTCGCCAACAAACTCAGGACAATAGACCAATACAGAGAAGTTGTATTTGATTGTGCCTTATGGATCGAAACTCTAAACAAGGACATCCCTGATATAATTGATTTGTAACTATGAGGACATGGTTAAGAGCAAGAGGGGGAGGATGATGAGGCCTTGCAAAGACCTCATATATTTTCTAAGTTTAACACTTGATACTTTATATTTGGCTTAAAAACTAATGATATTACCTTTTATATGCTTCATTTATGGGCTTAATTATGTATGTAGACTTAGAATATGAATTATTTTATATAAATGCTTATTTCCTTTGAATGCATGATTTAATGGTATTTAATGTGTTATTGTTTCATGATTGTGTGTATTTAACGTTTAACTGGAAGAGCATTTATATAACAAATGAAGTTCTAATTGTTTCCCATTCAAATGAGATTGGCGGCCAACCTTTCACAACTCAACATCTTCGACCAAGTTACCTGTCAACCAAACAATAGTTCCAGCTAAGCATGTGTTCCAGATCTAAAGTTTTGTTCGACATCAACTAAAGATAATTGTAAGATCTTCATGATTGTTCTCCCTGCACTCCAGAATATCTTTAATAGACTAGAGTTAGTTTGATTTCCTGCTTTTCCTTGTTTTCAAATAAGAGAAGGATATTTATATCCAGTCTCAAGTTAGTTTGCTAGTAGAATATTTTAGTTTCTCAATTCTTCGCTAGATACTTTTTACTTTTGTCCCTCTTTGGGAAAATTTGATGGAATAACAGAAGAAGTTGATCATATATGTGTTAAGATCCCTCCAGAGGTAGAGCAGGGTCTGCTCGTCCGAAGGAAGGTGATCATGTTAGTTAAATGAGCTCATCTTCATTCTTGTTCTAAATTGAAAATTTTTCATCAATTTAATGTTAGAATAAATCTCAAATCTATTGTTGAAATCTTTATTTCGATTATTGTGTTAATTAAATAGAATCCTTTCAATTCACTTTCCAATTAATTAGATTGCAGATAATATAATTAGTTTATCATTGATAAATGGTTGTGTTCTTAATGGAATATGCACATAGCAGGAATTATTACTTGTTAGATTGGATGAATGAGGATTGGAGTAGTTTGTTTTTTTTAAATTAGATTTAAATTTTGTCAATTAGTTAGATCTTGAATTTGAGTAAATGTTAGATTCTTATTTTCTTGCAAATTAGATTAAGTTAATCATCCATTCTCACGATCTAATTTAGCTTGGAATATGACCTATCTCTGCACATTTTCTATTTTGAAGTAACTCCATTTAAAGCTTTAGAATAAGTTAAGTAAGAAAGAAGTTAGAAGAATAGTGTAGAATAGCGTAGAGTCACTTCCGATAAGGAAGGAACAACTCTGAACTGCTCCTAACAAAGCATACCAACAAAAAACCCCCCAAAAAACCAATCCAACTCTTACCATAGATATCTTTAGACACTCTTAGGTTGACAATTAAAGATTAAATGATTAGGGAATTCTGACAGCAATGACCCCTATCCATCAATTGGTTACTGGCACTAGTGTGAGGATAGTTCATGAATTGAAGCATCATTTGGCTCAACATTTTTCCGTGAAAGATTTAGGGGAAACAAATAGGATTCTTGGGATGCAAATAATCAGGGATAGAAGAAAGAGAGAAATAATATTATCTCAAGAAAAAAATATTTCCAAAATCTTGGATAGGTTCAATATGAAGAATGTCAGGCTTGTTAGTACTCCATTGGTCTATCACTTTCGCTTATCTTCAACTATGTGTCCAAAAACTCAAGAAGAGGAAGAAAAAATGAAGGGTGTTATGTATTCATCAGCAGTTGGGAGTCTCATGTATGCCATGGTTTATACTCATTCAGATATTGCTCATCCAGTGAGAGTTGTGAGTAGATTTATGAGTAATCCAGGTAAATCTCATTGGCAGGCGATTCAATGGATTTATGCTACTTGAAAGGTACCTCAGATTATATTTTATTTTTTGGAGGTAAAGATACTCAGCTGCAAGGTTATGTTGATTCAGATATGGTTGGAGATTTAGGAAAACGAAGGTCTACTATAGGTTGTGTTTACTTTTTTCGGGGCTGCAATTAGTTGGGTTTCATGATCGCAACAGTTCGTTGCACTCTCATCTACTAAGGTAGAATACATTTCTCTCATTGAAGGAGTAAAGGAAATGATATGATTACAGAGCTTATTGGGAAAATTTTGGTGTAAACAATTTGTTTCACTTTATTTTGTGATAGCAACAGTGATATTCACTTGGTGAAAAACTCTGCTTTTCATAATAGAACGAAGCATATAGAACTATGGTATCATTTCATTAGACATATTCTTGATAAGGGTAAGTTTTAGGTGGAAAAAACAATACTAAAGTGAACCTGATGGATGCTTTGACAAAGGTAGTTCCAAGGGATAAGTTCAAACTTTGTAGAGCTTCTCTCAGCATTCTGAAAAAGTGATAATAAATAACCAAGCAGGGGAATGTCTAGTATGTTGCAATACTCATTGGGCTTCAAGTGGGAGTTTGTTGGGTTGGTGAATCCCAATGGTTTTCTTGGTCATTCCATATAGTGTCTCTTGGCCATCCTTTTCTTGAAGACATTATTATTATTTCTAACTAGCAAATGAAAAAGCTTTCTTGTTGAAGACAGTTGTATGTTGTAGCATATGGATGTATGCAAAATATAGAACTTAATAAAAGATTTTCCCCTGTTGAAAGTGGATGTAGCCAGTTGGTGAACCACTACAAAAAAAATTTGTTTTTTTTTTGTGTTTTTGTCTTTCAATTATATTTAATTTATGCAATTGTTTCTTTTCATTTATTCTACGATAATTTCATCAACAATTTGTTCAAAAGATTTAATTTTCATGGAATTCTTAAAAATGTCATCTTAGATAGAGATGTGTGGGTGACTTCAAGGTTTTGACAAACCTTTTCTTTAGCATTTTGGACCTAGTTGAATATTAATTCAACTTATCATCCTAATATTGATTACCAAACTAAGAGAGTTACTAGGTCTTAGAGGATTTATTACATATGTATAGCATGGGCCAGTAGTATAATTGGGAATAATATCTACTTTTATTAAATTTTCCTATAAAAATTCTTACCAATCCATTATTACAATGGCTCCCTTCAAGGCACTATATGGTTGAAGATGTAAAACAAATATTAGTTGGTAAAGACTACAGGATAGAGTGTGCATGGGACCAAAGATGTTGAAAGAGATTGAAGAATAGGTTAAGCTAATTAAACAAAGATTGGTTGAGGTTGACGATAGGAAAAATATTTATGTTAATGCAAAGTTGACTCTAGGAAAACTTTAGTGGCAAATTCTAGGAAT
>VDFB02137016.1:0-14451 GCA_007258455.2 Sequoia sempervirens
ATGTGGGTTGCTTTCTTAAGGGAGAAATCTAAAGATTTGGAGAAGTTCAAGATTTTTAAGGCTATGGTTGAGACAGAGATAGGTTTGAGATCAAATAGAGGTGGTGAATTCACTTCTCATGAGTTTAATTCTTTTTGTGAAGTGCATGGGATAAAGAGATAATTATCTACCCCACAGACCCCTCAACAAAATGGAGTTGTGGAAAGGAAGAACAAGATAGTTCAAGATGCTACTAGGACTATGATGCTGGAAGGAAATTTCCCTCATATCTATTGGAGAGAAGTTGTGAGTACTGTTGTTTACATCCTCAATCAGGTACAAGTCAAGGTGATACTGGTAAGACCCATTTTTGAGGCTATAGGTAGGGTCCTTAAGCCTCTTTTATTTAAGATATTTCAAGATATTTAAGGGGTAAGATGCTATATCGGAGAGCTAAAAGAGATAGGAAGAGTTTGATTGCTTTAGGTGATGAAGGGAATCTTTCTTGGTTTATTCTACTAAAGAGCCCGAGGCCTACTGATGCACAACAAAGAGATTGAGAGGGAAAATGAACTAGAAGTGAAAATGTAAAGGTTAATTTGAGACATAGCTAGACCATCCAAAGTTGCAATGGATATGAAGTTTGAATTGATCAAAATCATAATTTAGTCATAGGAAAGAATGTACATACTCAAAATCAAGTTCAAATTATTTTGGTGAATCAAGAAAATCAAGAGGAAGAAACTAGTGAAAGTGCAGAAGAGATATCACAAGAGCTAGAAGTTCAAGAACATCCTAAGACTCCAAGGTATGTAAGACTAAATCATTCAGAAGATCAAATTATAGTTGATATGAAAAAAGGTTTTTAGACTAGTAGAAGGATTACAGAAGAATACTGTCTGATTTCAAAGACTAAGCCTAATAGTGTGAATGAAGCATGCAAAGATGAACACTGGGGCTCCAACAAATTGAGAAGAATAATGCATGGATTCATGTTCCTAGACCTAAGGACAAAAATGTAATTGGAACTAAATGTGTCTTTAGAAACAAGTTGAATGAGAAAGGTGAAGTTGTTAGAAACAAATCAAGATTGGTGTGTAAAGGATATTCATAGATGCAAGAAATTGACTTTGAAGAAACTTTTTCCCCTATTGCTAGAATTGAAGTTGTGAGATTATTTCTTGCTTATGCTTCTTACAAAAATTACAAGGTTTATGAGATGGATGTCAAGTCAACATTTCTAAATGGCGAACTGGAAGAAGAAATGTATGTTGACCCACCTAATGGATTTGAATTGACTGATCAGGGAGATATGGTTTGTCACTTAAAGAAAGCATTGTATGGAATTAATCAAGCCCCAAGAGCATGGTATGCCAGATTGGACAAGTATTTGCTGAAACTTGGATTCAATAAAGGTATTGTTGATAGTAATCTATATTTCAAGATTGATCATGATAAAATCTGGTTGTTGAAGTCTTTGTTGATGATGTCATTTTTGGAGGAGATGATAGTTTGTGCATGAAGTTTTTTGATGAGATGCATAATGAGTTTGAGATGTCTATGATTGGTGAGATGAAATTATTTTTGGGATTTTAAATTACTTAGTTAGATAAAGGGATCTTCATATCTCAGTCCAAGTATGTGAAAGAACTGCTAAAGAAGTTTGGTATGGAAGATTCAAAGCCAGTTGGTACACCTATGGTGACCAGATGCAAGTTGATACAAAATGATGATTCTTTGAAAGAAAATCAAACTAGATACATATCAATGATTGGTGGATTTCTTTATTTAACTCAAACTAGGCCTAATATCATGAATGTTGTATGTATTGTTGTAAGATTTCAAGCTAATCCTAAGGAATCTCATGTAACTACTGTGAAGATGATTTTTAGATACTTTAAGGGAAAAGTTGATTTTGGGATTTGGTATCCCAAAAATGATGATCTTACTTTGAGTGCTTTTATTGATGCTAATTGGGTAGGTGATGTGGATGACATAAAGAGTACTAGTGGTGGTGCATTTTTCTTGGGTTAGAAGTTGATTTCATGGTTAAGTAAGAAGCAAAATTCCATTTCTTTATCTACTATATAATTGTACTCAAGTATTGTAGATGAAGTAGATGCTAAGATATATCAAAGTTGTGTATGATGAACCCATTGCTATATTATGTGATAATTCAAGTGCAATTAACATTTCTAAGAATCCAGTGCTACATTCAAAGACCAAGCATATATCTATCAAGTTTCACTTTTTGAGAGAGAAGGTGCATGCAAAGGAAGTAAATTTGGAGTATGTGCCTACTAAGGAGTAGATTGCAGACATTTTTACAAAGGAATTTCCTAAGGATAATTTTGAGTATCTCAGAGGGAAGCTAGGGGTGATTACCCTCCTAATCAAAACTAAGATGCATTAACTTGCATCAATCCGTGCATTTCATAGTCATATTTTGATCTAGATTGATGTTGTGGTGGCTGCTACTCAGGGGGAGGAGTCAGATGTTTAGATATGTGGTTCAGAGCTTGTGTTGAGAAAATAGATCCTTGTCATTGATGTCAAAGGGGGAGAAAGAGTCATGTGAAAAACTGTGAATTATTTGAAGAGAAGAGTTGTTGAGGAGAAAAGAGTTAGAACCTAAGGGGGAGTAAGTGTTGAAGATAGTTTTGTTGATAGTGTTTCTCACATCATGTGTTTCCACCAATGCCAAAGGGGGAGATTGTTGGATGTTTTCATTTTGTTGCTGATATGTTGTTGTCATTGATGTCAACACTATTAGTGGGTGATCCCACAAAGCTGGTTTACAATTTCTGGAAGATTCTATTTTTTTTTCTTCTGAAATCACATACTTTTAGAAAATATAATGATTTAATCCTTAAAAAGTTCCATTTAAAGCATTCCAATTGAAGAGGGTTCGATCAAACTACCTTAGGTCAAACCCCCTTGGATAGAACCCCACTATTTTTAAACCATACCTATAATAGAGTCTCCTTTACACCTATCAAAATGTTGATAAAAAACCGCTTTTGATTTACCTTTTGGGGGATCAAATGAATTCATTTAAGGGTATGTGCAAGATCATCATGGAAAAAACAAGCCCTTAAGTGGTGAAAAATTTAGAAAATTCAGAGTTAGGCAACTTGACATAAAAATTTGAATAATTTATCTATATTATTTCAAAAATATGTAAGAATAGAATTTGTAGCAAATTGAATGTAGTTTCTAAACTACTAGGTTTATTTTAAAAAAAAATCTGTTTGGTGAAAATTCAAATTTCAATAATCAGTAGAATTTGAGGAAGAAGTAGGTGTCTGTTTGACCACACTAACCACAATAAAATGATAATATTTTTTATAATATTTTAGATATAAGTAGAGGAGCCTCATGTCACGATCGATGAATATATTTTTGTAATTTTTTTTCAAGTAAATAATTAATTAGCGTTTTTATTACAACTTTTAAAATATAAAACTCATGTAATACGACAACTAACTTAGTTGAATTGTAGAAATTCAAGAGTTTTCTTTTTTTTTTTTTAATCCTATAGTATGAAGCATATGTCTTGACACATATTTTGGTAGTTCAAAAAATGTGATTTGTTGACTATAGATGTTTTTTCAATCTGACCTATGATCGGGACTTTTTATTATTAATTCAAATAGAAAATGAATAACAATTATTCATTAAATTCAAAGTAAATCATAATTTATATTGGTGGAAAGCAGAGAATCTCCTTTAAAAACCCTTTTCATTTCATCAATTTTGGGTAAGAAAAAGGTCGTCAGCCACATATCCTAAACATACCCATCATATCGCCCCTTTTTGGCCCATCATGATCTTGGACATACCCTTAAAATTTATTTTTTGTAAGTTTGTAGTCCTTATTATAAGCTTCCCAAAAAGCATAATTTTCAATAAATTTAATTTTATTATTATATTTATTTTTTATTTCTTGTGAATGTAGGTTTTTTACCAAAAATCAAGCTCTTTGTTCTGTACATGTGGAAAAATAGAAGATTATCAAAAAAAAATTTGAAAAATATGAGTGCATTATATATTGAAGTCCCTAATCCAACCAAAAAAATAAAAATGAATTCTGATACATACAAAAAACATTATGTGTTATACAGTCGACCTATGTCTAAATTGTAATTAGTTCAACTTTGAAACTTGATTGAGGAAAAAATATTTAATAGAACACTATGAAACCAATTGGAAGCACTAGATACCATAGTTACAAATCTAAATTTGAAAAAAATAGAATTTTATCCTTCATGGAAAAAAAATTATGTGTTATACGATGAGCGGGATTTAAAAATGGTGTTTACTGAAAAAAATAGTTTTCAAAGAAGATGGGAAAAGAAGTGCAATTTGATTGCAAATTTTTTGAAAATAATATATTTAGAATCTACAAAAAAAATGTCACGAATCACTAGTTTGTGTCATCTTCAGATTCCACATGGTTTAGCCATTATAGGTGCCTGAAAGTGAATATTTACTTAGAAAATATCAGATCAGCGTCCAGTTTGGCCAAAAAATTTAAACTTGTATTATGGGATCACCCTAGCATTAATGGCTTAAAGGTTGTATATGTCAAGGATATTGAGAAAATTGTAATGAAATAAGTTGCAGGTTGTCCGTGGTCAAGTGAAGTTCAGTCTATTGGTTAGTTCGGTATATTGATGATTAGAGGTTGTGGATTAAAGGATTTCTTGTCGAATATATCTAGTTTATCCACGTTAAGTTTCAAAGATACATGTGAAGATTTCATCGCATTATGAAGATTTGTATTCTAATAGTTTTTTGTTGCTTCAGTTGATGTTCCTGAATGAAGGTGATTTGATTTTAGTAAGTTTAGTTGGTGTGGATGCTTCTCTGGTGATTCATGATGTTTTTGGATGTTTCTAGAACATGCTCTATCTATGTTGCACATCTACATTGATCGTTGTGCTCACGATTCAATATTTTCTCTTGTGTGTTCATGTTTTTCATGTTCTTGGTTGACAGGGTGTTGTAGTGTGTTGTGGATCCTCAAAGATTATTTTTTGAAGGTGGTTCATGTTTGAGAATTTTATTTTGGGTCTTCAATGTGTTGTGGCTGACCTTGGTTGATTCATATTAATAATATTTAATGTTTTGGGCCAACAATTTGTATTCATTTTATTATTTCATTAAAGCCGACATGTAGCGATGTGATTTCTTGTGGCAGATATATATAAGATTGATTTATTTATCATTTGAAGGCATGTGTGTGTGAATTGTATGAGTTCTATGTGCGAATATTGTTTGGATCTTTCGAAGGCAGAAGCAAATTGTGAAGAAGAGTGAAGAAGTGCTCATGTGGTTAACTAGAACTATAATCAGGCATTAGCAGATGTTATTTTCTTTAGTTCAAATCCAGTGGATGTAATTCAATCTTTAAGATGGGTGTATGTCTTCTTTGAAGCGATAAGCCATGGTGAACGTTTGGAGGGAAGAAAGACGGTACTGATAGATGGAATATGAGAGTGCATGGACAGCCATGGTTTTCGCCGGGTTTCAATGCAGGTGTTATGTGTTTTGTGTTGAATTGTGGAAATCCGGGTGCGTCGGGTGAATTCACCCCCCTTCTCTTAGTTGTTTTCCCTTGTGTTTCCAACACACATAGCCTAAGAAGGCACAAAAATCAATGTGAATGTGCAAGACACATTACAACACTATGTTAACATTAAGTTTAATTCACAAGCCTTCTAAATTGATGTGATAATGTTATTAAACACATTTTATAATGTTGAATTCGGAAAAAATAGGGTCATTAAGTCTAGAAAAGCGTGAAAGTGTCTCACAACACTTTACAACACCTTTACAAGATAGTTAAATGCATATTATTCAGTTTGCAAAGGTCCAATACCTAGTGTGGATACATAAAATGCCTCACAAAACCTGAATCAAGGCCTCATTAAGTCCAATTTATCATGAATTATTCCCATGTCAAGCAAGAGACCCTTTTTTCTATGACACACTCTCATAATGGATTTATTGGGTTATGAGTTGTGTGACTTTAACTTCTTTCTTAATGAGACATAGAGAAATATGGTTATGATACAACCCTATTATCCACTATTTCATTCAAGAAATGAAATCCAAACTATGAAGTAACTATCAACTCGAAAGGTGAGTCAAATCAAGGTTTGAATCAACAATTTCTCTTTTTGCTAGGCTAGGGGACTAGGTTAAATAGTGTTTTGGGGAGATATATTTGAAATAGTAAAACAACTTTAAACCTAGATCTAAAAAGAGCAATGAAGAAATTTATCATAAACAATGAACTTTCTAGAAAAAAATAAGAGTAATAAACATTGTGCACCTGTTAGAATTTGTTATTTCTACAACTATAATAGGGACTCACTCGCCCTACAGTGAATGGGTCTTGGTAGAAATTTTCAAGAGGCTCTGAATTAGAAATTGTAGCTTATGAACTTTGAAAACCTACTAACTTAGAAACCCTAATAGGGACTCATTCTCCTTCTGGCGATCTAGATCTAACAATAATCTACAAAACAAATTTTGATGGTTGTTTGTGGATAGGGGTTTTCCTTAGTCAAACCCGAAGTTTGGTAATTAAACCTTGATGATAAATAGAAATATGAAACATGAAATGTGTGTGCCCTCCTAACCTTAATTGTGTCTAAGATTAAGATCTCTAATAATACCAATAAACCCTACTCAAGTGTTTTAGAATAGGATCCTATAATGAAACATGAACAATGCAAAATACCTACTTTAGGAGATCCCAAATCCCCTTGATAAGACACAAATCTGATTATACCTCACTTTAGGCTATAAATAGAATTATCATAGAAGATGGAATCACTTAGGAAACAAGTCATTAGGCTTTGTTGAATCTCATTGTGCTTTTACCAAAACCTAGAATCTAGCATGATTCCTCATAGGCATCTACCATCACTTCTTCAATAATGATTGATTTTTGACAACAAAATATGCTTGAAGACCTACAAAAACACTATAATGTTCCTCCAAGACTTCACTATTGCTTGCTTCTTGAATATTAATGCTTTCTTGCATGTTCGATTCACATTGGGTTCCCCATAATGAAATATACAGAAATATGGTTATGATATTATTAGTGTAATTAATTAATTATTACACTAGCATAAGTTAACTTAGATCTTGCATTAATTTAGTCCTAGGTTACATAAATTTTAAAATCATAAATAATGGGTTAATTTCTGCTTTTCATGTGTAGGGATAAGATTCCTTCTAGAAGATGAGTTGTCCTTCTAGAACTTTTATCATTTCCTAGGTAGGGTTCACATGTTGTCACATGTAGTGTGATTTTAACACTTGGAAACATCTTATGCATTCTAGATTCTCTCTCTTGCCTATTTAATTAGGCACTTGTACTCTTGTAAATATCACATCATCATCATAATAGAATCTCTATTTGCATTCCATTGTTGCAACACTTTCTGTGTGGTTAAATATCTTTCCTAGAAAAGGTCCTCCATTGAAGACTGTAGCTTCATCAAGGACACTATGACTCCATCATCTCAACAGATATGACCCTATTCTCCACTATTTCATTCGAGAAATGAGATCCAAACCATGAAGTAACTATTAACCCAAAAGGTAAGTCAAATCAAGGTTTGAATCAACAATTTATCTTTTTACTAGGACATGGGTCTAGATCAAGTAGTGTTTTGGGGAGATTAAGTTGAAATAGCGAAACAACTATAGATATATATCTACAAAGTGGACTAAAGAAATTTATCATAAAACAGAAGGAAAGTAGTGAAGTTTTTGGGAAAATTGAGAGTAATAAACATTTTGCACCTATCAGAATTTGATTTTTTCACAATCCTAACATGGACTCATTCACCCTATGGAAAAAGGGTCTTGGTAGACTTTTCCAAGGGACTTTGAATTAGAAATTGTAGCTTATAAACTTTAAAAAACCTGCTACCCTAGAAACCCTACCAAGGACTCATTCACCCTATGGCGAATGAGTCCTGGTAGGCTATTCCAAAAAATTCTGATTTTGAATTTGAAGTTCCAGACCTACAATTCCTTCTTGTAATTTGAATTCCCCACTTTTAGATCTAGATCTACCAATAATCTGCAAAATAAATTTGATGTTTGTTGGTGGTTATGGGTTTTCCTTATTCAAACCCCAAGTTTGGTAATTAAACCTTGATGATAAATAGAAATCTGAAACATGAAATTTGTGTGCAATCCTAACCCTAAGTGTGTATAAGATGAAGATCTCTAATGATTCCAAGAAACCCTACTCTAGTGTATTAGAATAGCATCCTAGAATGAAACATTAACAATGCAAAATACCTACTTTAGGAGATCCCAAATCCCCTTAATAAGCCACAAATCTAATTATACCTCACTTTAGGCTAAACATGAAATGATCATAGAATATAGAATCACTTAGGAAACAAGTCATTAGGCTTGGTTGAATCTCATGATGCTTCTCCCAAACCCTAGAATCCATCATGATTCTCCATAGGTATCTATCATCACTTCTTGAACAATGCTTGACCTTTGACAAAAAAATGAGCTTGAAGACCTACAAAAACACTATAATGTTGCTCCAAAACATCACTCTTACTTGTTTCTTGAATATGAATGCTCGCTATTAGGACTTGAAAACTTGAAAATCTAGGTGAAACTAAATGAAATAACCTTATATTTATACATAACTTAAGATTAATTCCCAAAATTCAAATATCACAAGCTAACATCCAATCTTGGATTTGAAATCATTAAAATACTACCAATAGCATATTTCAAGGAGGGGTCCTAGGTCTAAGTGAGGACCCATTCACCATTTGGCCAATGGGTCCTAGGTCACTTACCTAAGACACACTTCAGGAAATGTGAAATGTTATGTGAAAATAGGGTCCTGGGACCTAGTGAGGACCCATTAGCAATGTGGCAAATGGGTCCTAGGTTAGTAACCTAGGACACACACCATCTAAAATTAATTGTTGTGTAATGGAATTTACGAATTTTGATTTTTATCTCTTGAAATTTGCATTTAATTAGGCTTGGATTTGAATGAAAGGGGCCAATTAAGGAAAATTAATCTCCATTACCTAATAAAGCCCTAGATTAGTTTGAAAGTGTAAAGATACACTTTACAATACCCTAAATAAGGAAAAATTAAGTTCATTTAGTTAAAAAGGAAACTAAAATTAATGTGAATGTGTAAAACACATTACAACACTAAATCAAGGCATAATTAGGCTCATTTTAATATTAATTATTCCCAAATTAGGTGTGAAAAACAGATACTTTTTCTGACACTATGACTTAATATTAATCAATGGTATTCCTTCACCTTTTTTTAAGCTACTAGAGGACTCAGAGAAGGAGACCCTTTATCCCCTTATTAATTTATTCTAATGGAAGAAGTTTTAGGTCAATTGATAAAGTATCATAAGGATAGAGGCCTCATACAAGGTTGGTATTATGCTAGGAATCTTGATCCTCAATCCCACCTTTAGATTTTAGATGATACAATTTGATAGGGATGTATACAATTGGAGAGGAAATCAATTTTAGGAGAGTTTTGGATGTATACTTAACTACTTTAGGTTACCAAATTAATGAACACAAAATCCATTTTTTTCTTTAATACACCAAAGCCTATTCAACATAAATATATCTTAAAAATCTAATACACACTCATTATTTTATAGCATTGATGCACTAACTATTTATATTTTTTTGAAAATGGGCTAAATAAGTATAATTAGAAATAAAATATAAAAGTTAATTTTATTTTTAAAAATAATTTTAACCAATACAATACTAATGACATAAAATATGAACTAATTTACACTCAAAATTTTAAATATATAAATAAAAAATATCTAAATTGATTAAAATTTAATGTCAATAATAATTATTATATTTTCAATTAATAATTTCAAAATATTTACATTATATTTATATATTAATTGTCAATGGTGTTGTGCTTAAATGTTAAGTTCATAAGATTCTCAAGATGGAGATCCATGTTCAAATCCCCAAATTGACAACTATAGTTGGAAATTCCACTACAACTTCTAAGTTGATTATGTTAAGAGAGGGAAGGTCACCATTATGACATCTACTAGTGTGAAGCTAATCTAAATAATCCATCATCACCAATTCATAACTCTAATAAAAACATTAAATTATAAGTAAAAAAATGATTATATATTAATTAAATTTCCTAAAAATTAATAAAAAAAACATAAAAGAATTATCTTAGTTAAATTAGAATCATTATGAATGTAAGAAAATAAATAATATACCCATTTAAAATTTAATGTTATTTAAATGGATTTTATATTAAATATTAAATTAAAAAACTAAATTTATAAAGGTTAAAGAACTCACAATTCCATAATCTTAAAGATTGGGTAAGTTTTTCTTATATTGAATTAAGCTAGAAGACGATTACAAAAAGAATGAAGGATAGTCCAAAAGGAGGACTATACAAGAAAGAGAAGAGACTCAACATCTTACAAGGTAGAGCAGCAAGTAATAAATTTTACAATACCAATAACCAGTTGAAACCTATTGAACATCAAATCATAAGGTAGCTTACAGTGAGTACTGACAATCATAATCAACATGACAATAATCGAGTTGGGTAAAAACATCTAGCTAAGCATACATGAACACAAAAAGTACAATAACATAAGAAGTTACACTTTAAACATGAAGAAATATTGAATCATTTTGGCACTGTGGAGTTCCCTTTATGAAGCTATAAAAAAAGTTTCTTAATAACCTCGAGGTGCTTACTGATATCCTTATCTTTGTGTCTCCATCTCTGCTATGAACATAGAATGATGAATTGGAATAGGATGTTAGAGTCAAACTTTAAAATGTATATTTCCTGAGGAAAAATGTGTTGATAAAACATAGCTAAACATCTAACTTTCCATAAATGCAACAAAATACATTGCCTCATAGAATCAACAACAATATTTCTATGAAGTATAATACCAAAAATCACTTCTTTCCAACTTAAAGCATGCTAAAAAGAAAAGGGAAATGACTAAACATAATATTCCACTTCATTTTAGTTATAACACTATATAGGAGAAAGTTTGCACCCCTTTTAAAAATTCTCATTTTACATCCCCCACCTTAGAAAATCAAACCTGACTAAGAAATTTCACATCACCCATCTTCAATGCAACCACTCAGTTCTTGTCTTCTTTGTTGGTGGTGGAATTTTTGTCAGGGACGCGCATGATGTGCAAACATCTGTACAACATGCTACCATCCCTAACAAATTCCTACCTTTGGGGTCCATTTGGGGTGAAGCATAACGCCTCTATGTTCACCAGTTGACCCGAAAAAAACTCTTTCCCTCCCTTTCCATCTTCATCTCTTTAGTAATCTACTTCATCTTCTTGGAAATACATTCCATCTTCTACAATCTTTTTAGCAATTTTCTACACAACTTGTACTCTTGAGCATTGCTTAGCAAGTTCCTGCTCCATTAACTTCACTGAGAATGTGTTGTACTACCATAGAAGCTATGAGTTTGGTGTTTTGCGACACCTCCTTCATCACCACTGTGGTCTTGTTGAATTTTCCAAGCTCATAGTATTGCATTCTACCTTCATTGGCCTTGATTCCCTTTGGGTGGAGGTGGTATTGCTTCACTATCCTTTTTTTGTAGTGGTTTGATAGAGTAGCATTAATTTTTTCATATTTTTTGATAATCTCTTTTTGTAATGCCCTACTAAGGGACCTGGTGGATTAACACAAATGACCTTCAACATCATGCCAATAATTTTTTTTTTTTAGAAACTTTAAGGTGTCACTAAGTAATGCAACTCAACAAACTAACATGGATAAAATCATTACATTAAAATCATATCATAATCATATTATGACCTACAAGTAACATTAATCATAGCCCACTTACACAATTATCCACCATGGTCCCCTAACGTTGCTATTGCAATACATCTACACTAACTAAACCTATAGAAAGACATTTGATACAATTTAAGATCCATTTCTCCTTTACAAAATGTTACAAATATAAGGCATTCACTAATTCAGAGGTACATCTATATAAGATAAATATTAGACACAATTTTCTTAGAAATATCATCTGCATCATGAAACCAACTCTGGAATGAAGTGAAAGGAAAGAATCTATGTTGCACACGAACTGCACCACCTAAACCCCAATGGATGGTAGGAAATACCACCCTACCACGTCAAACCCTGAGGCCCACTTCCTTCGTACTAGGAGACAACACTAGGCCCCACACACAAGCAAATAAAAAAAACAAGTAGTTGACACTAAACATCCAAATGAGATTGTCTAAAACAAGAATCAACCAAAAATCACAAGGACTTTCACAAAGACTTCCAGATACTTCCATGAGCCAAAAACATAACAAAAACATATAGGAAACTCAAAATCTGATCATTATACCACAACACATACCTTGAAGCACATAACATCATTTTTCACAATCTTATAGCATGATAGTCAACTTCAATTTTGTAGTTCATAATCTAGACCAATAATACATAACCTTGGTACAATTGATCCTTACATGATACAAAAGCCTCATCATAAGTTTTCACAAATGGGTGGGAATTTTAAACATATAGATAGTAACACATTTAGGTACAAATAATACAACACAATATAGATCAAATAATAGAGCTATATCCTCCTATACAACTTCAAAACTAAGCTAATTTTTCCTCTTGGCAATAGTAAATCTAACATAAAACAGTCAAATCAACTCAAAATCCAAATCCATCAAAGACCCATTTCAGATTTGGCCCTTGACTACTTAGCAACAATGAAGGAATTAGCCTAAAATAATTTATAAATTCACAAAATGAGAAACAACAGACGAATCCCATAAAAACCCTCTTTTTGACATACCCAATTACAGTCAAATGACAACATAAGAAACCCAACAAGCAGATCTTTTCCAAAATATTAAATATTAAATATTTAATTAAATTAACTACTTCCATATGCCTATAAATCTAAAATCTTAGTCTTACATTGGTTGGTTACAGTTATAGGGAGAAACAAGAAAGTATTTGCAGTCATGGAGTAGCAGCCTGATAGTATCCTCATGTTGCAACCATATATCAAAAAATATGATCTGAGTTTCTAATATTTTTGGACATAACTTAAAAGACAACGAGATAAAAAAAAACCCTTTAAATATCTCACTGACCCAGTTTGTAGAAACTTATTTATGGGTGATGCAATCAAACCATTTTACTTTAGAGAACAAAAGGAAGTAAACATGTATTGATTTTTTTAATTTTGGAATAAATAAATGTTTCATTCACACAAAAAATAAAACTATCAAATATTTATTTTCATAAAGTAGAGAGAGAAATCAATCAAATTATTTGTATATTTAAAAAATAAAATTTAAACAAAAGATCTCAAAATCTAACCTGGATCCAACGCTTGGCATGGATAGAAATTCGATGTTGAGATCCAAAAATTTCAAGTTTTGACTCCCCAATCCATAATTCTCCCAAAACCACAATTCCCCAACAAAATTCATTCCCTTCAAATAATAATTAAAATCCAAACCACTCTCCTCCAAATTTCGATTCAAAACCACTCCAAATTTTCCAAAAAAAATCTTAGAAAAATTACTTCAAAACCATATAAAATATCTCCATCTCAAAACCCCAAAAAATCTCTTCAAAATCCTCTAAATTTCCTGCACAAAAAGGTGAAAGTCTCATTTCCTCAAATTTTTCCATAAATAAAACAACTTAAATTAAAAAAAGAAAGCAACCTTTTCTTTTTTCCCCTAAAAGATCTCTTTCTCCAAAATAAACAAGGAAATAAATTTCCATAAAATAAAATACTAAAATATTAAATTAAAGCACATATCCTAATCCCACTAATGAAATAATTAAAATAAAATAAATAATCAAATTAACTCACATAATTAACTCATTTGTTTAGGGTTTCCCACCAAATAAATTCAAACTCCACCAAAATAGTAAATCACAACACAAATATAACATATGCTTACATATTAATATTTAAATATCTACCAATAAGCATATTAATATTTAATAAATAACATTAAAATATGTTAATATTTATAACCTTATTTTCATATAATCATAATAATATTAATAACCAATATTCACTCACACAAAAGAATAACCATATATATATATATATATATAATAACACTAGATCACACCTCATCATATTACTAACAACTAACATGATTGACCCACTATCTAGTTTCACTCAAATAATCCACAATCCAAGGTTAGGCATAAAGCACGAAATAACTTCTCACATAAAAAAGATATTCACATCAAAACATAAATAATAAGAATGATCACAACAGTGATTAAGTTTACTTACCGAATGAATTAACACCATTAGAACTGAATCCACACTCAAAGCTAGACATAAGAGTCACATAATCACATAAC
>VDFB02137018.1:0-15719 GCA_007258455.2 Sequoia sempervirens
ACGATAAGCTACATGGGCTGAGGGGCTGAGCCCCCACCACTGCCCCAAATTAAGACCTCCAAAACCATACAAACCTTCATGGCATACATCATTTCGCATTCACAATAACTAAAAAAAACAAGTTTTAACTTTAAATTTCATGTAAGTTTTGCACTTTTCAAACGCTACATGTCGAGTCCTACTGACGAGACTCGCCTAGACTCAGCGAGTCTGACGAGTCCAACCAGGACTCGACCGAGTCCCAGTCCGAGCCCCCAAAACTTGACCAGGTGGACTTGACTCGGGACTCGCCGAGTCCTGGCGAGTCTTGGCAAGTCTCGTTTCTATGGTTCTAATACACAGTTTAATGCTTCCAAACATCATGTGCTGTGGAAAATGGTTTAATTGGCAACCACATGCTTAGTGTCATGCACTTCCTAGAACTAGCAACGAATGCCATGCACATACCAAGAACTTCAACCTACCAACAAAATTACTTTGTATTTACTAGATTGCACAGAATATCTCAAATTGTATTTAAGATGTTTTGGTTTGTAGATGATATGTTATAGTCTGTTAAAACTATATTGGTTTTTGTAAAGCAATTAAGAGTTTCCATTTATAAGTATCCTATGCAAATGAAGATATCATTGTGTAAAATTCAAATACATTGAGAGGGTATATTAAAAAAAGGAAGAACAAATATATAAAGCTAAAAAGCATAGGTAAAATAGTCTCATACAGGAAAACTCTTCTTTTGACTAAGAAGAATGCGTTTAACGTCTTCAACATGAAGATCTGGAGTTAAATCGATCAGCAAAGTTCCTGCATTTACACCAATATAAGACTCAAAAAAAGGAAGCAGAACTCTTTTTCTATATTTACAAAGGAACTGGAAGGAACAAAACAACATTGAACCACCCATAACCCAACTATGAGATGTAGTTGTATTTTAGTTATAATTCAATGCACAACTTCTATCCTTCATTTGCTGTAAACAATAATTGTAAGCTATAGTTTGTTGACGTCATTGTTGTGTGAATAGATTCATTTTACTTGTTTCCAAAGCTATCGCTTAAAAGTTAAAAAATTACTAAAACAACTGCATATACATTTCATTTTTATTCTCTGTTATGTGAGAATATGAGATTATTTCACTTTTATTCTCCATTACTATCCAAGAGAATAGACTGAATTAGAAAGATACAAAAGTTACAAGAAAGGAAACAAAATCGCTTTATACTGCTGTGGAATTTTCTCTAGAAGGATCATTTAGCAGAGTGTTGAAAGAAGAGAAAGCAAGAAGCCAAGAAAAATCATTAAGAGTCAGTTCCAACAAATCCAACTTGCTTCATCTGTATCCACCAAGTGAATGAGAATTAAATGGATATAATTTTTTTCTTCCTCTCTCCTCAAAGGATGCAGACCAAGTAAAACAGTCATAGTAATTTTAGGAGTGGAAAATAATGATCTTACAAAGACTCTCATAACTTTGCAATTATGTTTGGTTTCTCAAATTTCTTGAGGTCCTTACTCCTTAGTGACTGATTTGTAATATAAAATTTCACTTCTCTTAGTTGATCCTTATGCAGCAATGGAAGGCATTAGAAATAAGTTAAATTATAAAGATTAGACATAAAACAGTGATCATAACAGATCATTCTCCGTAAATCAGAAAGCATATTGGTACTTGCATTGCCAACCGATATAAAATTGATGTTTTGTTTTCTTAACTGACATTACATGATTCAGACAGACTGTTTTTACAGATTGTCTGTGTTGTTGACAGCACTCCTGCACC
Organism: Sequoia sempervirens; assembly: GCA_007258455.2. NCBI lineage: Eukaryota > Viridiplantae > Streptophyta > Pinopsida > Cupressales > Cupressaceae > Sequoia > Sequoia sempervirens. Next base: position 1,781 of record VDFB02137018.1, read on the forward strand.
ACGGAACAGTGTGAACAAAAAGAACAAAGAGCTGAAAAGATTTAAAACAATAAAGACAACAAAAAGTGAACCTGTCACTGAATGGATATGCATGCATTTCTTATCTCCACATTGTAGCTACAAAGGAACCAAGGTGCAATGAGCACTGAATAGGGATGAAACAGACCTAGACCAAGGCTAACTTAATTCCTGTGAATGGTATGTAAATAGCATTAAAATGACAGGTATAACTGCCAGTTCCATATACAACTGAGACATCTGAGTTTAATGAATAATCATTCCACTTAATACATAATATCATAATAATGATGCCCAAATACATGGAATGTCACAATAATGTCTTCCAAAAGTCTTCATGTTAGATTACTCCCAATATGTCTAATCCATAGTTGCCGAGACGCCTCGACGCTGCTCGACATCGAGACGCCACTCACACCAAGCATCCGCAGCCCAAGCACTCCGTGACTCCATTTCGGCCCTGAGACTTCTCAAGACGCTTTCCGGGCCTCCCACGCCTCCTCAAACCTAAAATGCCGCCTCGGGTAGTCTCCCTCAGGCCTCCCGCCAAAAATCACGCCAGCCTAAGGCACGTAAAGTTAATATTTTTTAAAAATAGTAAATACTATACTGGCGATGGCGACGACACTTTAGCAGGCGACTGAGGAAGAGGGCGATGAGAGACAAAACTTTAAACTCTGAAGCATTGAAAATTCAAAGAATCAAAATCGTCATTGCGTCTAAGAGTCGGGTATCAGGTATGTTTTACAAACTTTTACTTTTCATTTTTAAATTTTTTTAGTTTAAGAGTCTAAGACTCTAATGGCAAGCCAGGGAAGGTTTTCCGCTTTTTTTATTTAATATTATCGATCACAGTAGTTCATAAGGTATTGCCAAGTAAAATCGTGGAATCAGTATTCCACGATTTAAAGGCAATGCCCTTGTGGAGATTACGGTGATGTCAATCAATAATCTCCACAAGGCATTGCCCCTGTTTAAAATCGTGGCATACAACCACGATTTTAAACAGGGGCAATGCCCTTGTGGAGATTACTAGTGAATGCCGAATGGTGAATGGTGATCAATATGACAATATCAGACTTGAGACTTCATCAAAAATTTAAGAAAAAAATTAAAATAGAGAATAAAGAAAATCAAAAAATTTAATGCCTTTGAGGCTACAGGGCAGTCATCAACTCATCATGCCTGCCATTTTAATATTTTATTCACCAGTAATCTCCACAATGGCATTGCCCCTGTTAACTACAGGCTACAACCATTTCAAATTTTTTTTTGTTTCCTTTTTCATAACTTTAGCTACAGTCATTTGATTTCTAATCATAATGTTTTTTTGTTTTTCTTTTTGTGTAGAATCTGAATCATTGAATCAAGATGTCGAGTGGGGGAAACAAACAAGGCTTGTATCCGTTGTGGAAGTATGTTGATCGTGTTAAGGGGCCGAAGGGTTCAGGTGGAACAGCCACAATCTCATGCAAATTATGCCCAATGGCATGGCAAGGTACTTACACGAGAGTGAGGGCTCATTTTCTTCACCTACCTGGAAAAGGTGTTGATCCTTGTATAAATGAGGTGGAACGATATGACGCTGTGAGGGATGAAGAAAGGGCTAATGGTAAAGTTTCTAATATGAGCTCTCACGCTTCAACAAACACTGCTGCAAATCAAAATCAGAATATCAATAGAGAGGCAGAGGTGGATGTGTCTTCAAGAGATGTAGCAGCAGAAAGTTCTCACAAGAGGCCACACATTGGTAGCTCAAACCCCATTGGCAGATTATTTGATGTGCAAGGTCGAGAAGCGGTTGATGCAGCAATTGCACGCTTCTTTTATGCCAATGGAATACCATTTAATGTTGCTCGATCACCTTTCTATACAGAGATGATCCAAGCAATCAGCAATGCACCAGCTGGATATAGACCACCTATGTATGAAAAGCTTCGCACTACTCTAATTGATAAAGAAAAAATTCGATTAGAGCAACAAACTGCACCATTGAAAAGAGTGTGGGTTTCTGAAGGATGCAGCATTGTGATGGATGGGTGGACGGATACTAGAAACCGTCCACTACTTAATATCATGGTAACATGCAGCAAAGGGCCTTATTTTTTGAAGGCATTGGATTGTTCGGGGCATGAAAAAAATGCAGAGTATCTTTATAGCCAGCTATGTGACGGCATTGAGGAGGTAGGGGCATCAAATGTAGTCCAAATTGTTACAGATGCTGCCCCTGTTTGTAAAGCAGCAGGCATGTTGGTGCAAAAGAAATATAAGCATATATTTTGGACACCATGTTGTGTGCATTCGTTGAATAATGCACTCAAAGATATTGGCAAGTTTGAGTGGGTTTCAGCTCTCATAGAAAAGGGCAGAAAAATTCAAATGTTTATATGCAACCATCACCAAACACAAGCTATTTATCGAAAATTTGCCAAGGTGGAGCTTCTCAAACCAGCTGATACAAGGTTTGCTTCTTATTTTATTCTTCTTCACCGTCTTTGTGAAGTGAAAGGTGCTTTGTGTTCCACGGTTGTTAGTGATGCATGGGCAGCTTGGAGGCAATCTACATCAAATGATGCAGTTGAGGTGAGAGGTATGATCCTTGATGACCGTTTTTGGGCTGATGTTAAATTTGTTGTGGACTTTATTCAGCCCATATGTGAGGTGATCAAATTTGCAGATTCAGACAAGCCATGTTTGGGGGAAATTTATGAAGAAATAGATTCCATGTGCGAAAGAATTAAGCAAATAACAGATGCAAAAGATCCTTCACTATATCCTTTGATAGAAGGTAAGTTACATGGAAGATGGAACAAACTTAACACACCTCTTCATTGTGCTGCCTATGCCTTAAATCCTAAATGGCATAATATAGAAGAGACCAATAAGAGGGCTCCATATGAGGATAGAGAGGTAATGAAGGGGTTTTGGGCTGCAATAAAAAAGATATATGGCCGAGGTGAGGAAGCATCAATTATAAGGAGTCAATGGAATAAGTTTTCACGTGGGCATGGTGACTTTTCTTCCGTGGAAGCTTTATATGATATGCGAGCAAAGAAAGACCCTATAGAGTGGTGGTGGAACCATGGAGGTGAAACACCTGAATTGCAATCATTTGCAATAAGATTACTCTCACAAGTAGCTAGCTCTTCATCTTGTGAGAGAAATTGGAGTACTTATGGTTTTATTCATTCACTAAAGAGGAACCGATTGGGGTCAAAGAAAGCAGAGAACCTGGTGTACATTCATAGCTCACTTCGCCTTCTCTCTCGTGTAGATCCTGCATACAATGAGGGTCCTTCAGCAAAATGGGACCAAATTTCACCTGATGAAGATGTTGCAGCCATAGTGGATGAAGTGGTTGAACCAGATGGCCTTATTGATTTACCCCCAGTTCTACTACCAGCAGAGGAACCTGAGTTAGAGAGTGATGAGTATTTGGAGAGCATCATAGCTGAGGACCTTGACATGGATGATATTGATGTGGTGTAGATGATATGAGATTCAGATATCAGATAGATTTCTGATTTTTGTTTTTTGTTTGCATATCAGCCAATCGAACTATCAATATTTTTGAATTTCAATATGTAATCGAATATGTAATGTCAAATGTCAAATGTGAACTTAGAAGTTGGAACTATGATTATGTAAACTTTACTACTGCTATTGTTTTGAAAGTTCAATGTCATTATATTTTCAGATTTTCTATATATTATTAATTTTTATATTAAAAAAAAAATGGCGTCTCCAAGTACCCCCGTCTCCTATTTTCAAAAAAATGTCGTACCGGTACCGGTACCAGTCTCCCGTACCGTACCAGTACCAGTCTCGCGGCAACTATGGTCTAATCCCTAATACAGCTATAACTGAGCCCAAAAAATACAATAAGAGCTGTCTAAATAAATAGCAGACTAAATAACATGCCCTGAATAACTTGGACCTCATCTCACCTTGCCCCAAGACAAGGGAATCTACAAAAGGATGCTGGAATGTCAATTCAGCTTGTCCCTATAGTACTGATACATCATACCAAACTGAATGGGTAACCAGATGCTTCACTTACCATATGTGTTAGGAAACAAAAGCTGATATAGAGTACAACTTTAGTCGTCTGTATCTACCATTGACAAATAACTGTAATAACCAACTACCAGTCTGATCCCACCTTAACATCTCTGTCTATTCGTGCCACTTATAACACCAAACACAACACTATGTGGAATATGGGCCTCATAATCTTAAACTAAGTTGTCAGTCTTGGTACAAGGATGGGTGTGGATTCGAGGTAGGCATGCTGTTATGACAATTGCCCCCACCTCCTTGGGTATGGATACAAGATCATATGTGTGTGTGTGTGTAATTTTTATAATTTTGTTTATTGGCAATTATGACTATTATATGTATATATCTGTGTGTAATTTTTAATATATATAAAATTATAAATTCTAGTTATACTAAGTATTACTATTTATCTATGTTACACGGGGATGTGTCCCCTGCCCCAAAACCAACTGTCCCCATCCCCTGCCATCCCCAGGACAAGGGGACGTCCCCCAGTCGTCCCCGAAACAGCCCAACTAGCAAGAAATGGGAGGAAGCGTCCCCTGCCCTTTGGGGAAGTTTCCCTGACCCTGGTATGGATGGGAGATGTTGGAAACGTCCCCTGTTTAGCCGTCCCCCATGAACAAGGAGCCTCTTGGGTTAAAAAATGTTTAAAAATTTGTTCTTTTTATTTTTTCATCCTCCTTTCTATTGTCATGCGGGGCCCACTAACTCTCCCAAACCTAAAATGTTTGCCTAAATGCCAAATTAGTTGCAGTTCATAGTGCCTTGAGACTTTAGGACTGACAGACTACTGAGTATCAGCAGACTCCAGCAGCACAATGGCATGTTGATCTTGAGGATGTTAGGAAAATTGATGAGGAGGAGGTGCAATCAGGATTGGTCGGGCTACCATTGGATGATCCACTCTTGATAGAGGATGATAATGACTCAGATAGTTCTGAGTCTTTGGATATACATAGCCCGAATGAGGCTTAATTCCATCGACTTAATATTTTGATTTTCATGTTTGAACTTTGAGACTTTTGGATGCATGTTTGAGACATTTGGATATTGATAGACCATGGTTTTATTGATGTTTGATACTGCTGTGATAAATTTTATAATGCTTTAATGACATTTCTTATGCTGTTATAGTGGTACTCTCGCGATTTATTTACATATTGATATTGTTGTTATCAATTATTAATTTATTGACATATCTCTCTCTTTCCCTCTATCTATAATATATTAATAAATTTTGAAAAAATCATATATATATATATATAGTATGTCGCCGTCCCCTCCCGTCCCCTAAAAATTGCCCCCTAGGAAACTTCCCGGAAACGCGTCCCCCCATCCACGTCCCCCAAACGTCATGGAACATAGCTATTTATACAAACATACATATATAATAGTCATAATAGCCAATAAATAAAATATTTAAATACCTCATAATTTGCAAAAAGGAAAATATTTGTAAGTTCATAATTCAATGATTTATCAAATATCAATACAAAAATGAAAATTAAAATCTATTGAAGAACTCACAACTTATTGAAATGTATAAACTTAAGCAAAATAAGCTATGTTCCATAGGGTCTTGGGGTGGGGAGATGCAAGAATGAGGGGACTATAGGCCTATATTTGAGGATGGCGATTGGTACGGCTTTGGGAGTGGAGCCGCTAATAGGGTCTGGGGTGGACCCCAATAGGTTTAAGGGGTAGTGCCCCTCACATGTTTAGACAAGGTTGAAGGGCAAAGCCCCCACCACCAAGCCCAAATTAAGGCCTTTGAAACCACACAAACTTTCATGGCCCACACCATTTTCACAATTTTATCGCTATGATTTCTACTACTCCAAGTCCTTACCATTTTCAACCAAATCATTCTTCAAAAAACTAACAATGAAGCTAAATAATCTAACTAGTCTAAATGATGAGGGATGTGCAATTTTTAAACAATAAGTGAATAAAGATCACGTTAGGGCCAAATTAGGGTTCGCAATTTCTTTTTTATTTTTAAAAAAATTGCAAGAAATTAAATTGACATTCTTTTGTTTGACTTCCACCTAGATATGTTTAGGTACAACTTGAGGAACCACATGGTACCTAGGGCAGACCCTAGGCAAACCCCAGGCTGTCCCAGCCTCAAATTGGGCCCCAAAAAAAGCCCAAACGAGTGTGAGAGGGGTTCTAAAGAACCTGGTAACATAGATCTTAAATGTCCACTCACACATGCTTAACAAAAAACATCTAATTGTTTGTGCTTGCTACTTGTTTTAAACTATTATCAATACTGTATGCCTCCCCTTTCTTAGTATCTCATTTCTCATTTCCTATTTCCACATATGTTGGTGTTTTAATTTGTCTCTTTGAGACTACTAGCATTTTAAATTGACTTTTGCAAGACAACATAAAATATAAAAGTTTGTAAGGAAAAACCTCACTTCAAATTAGGAGGTGAAGCTCCTTGAGATCTAAACTAAACCTAAGCCTAAGCTAAACCAATCCTAGACTAAAAACTATAGTGAAGATATACATTAATAAATAAAAGAAACAATTGTGTACCTATGCTTTTGCCTTCGATATGTGCACCGAACTATTAACAGTCATGCCTTGCAAGTGAGATTCTTAGATATTCAATGATGAAACAACTAATCTAAACACACACAAGTGACATCTTCTAGCTATCTAAAATAGAGACCAACCATTCAATGTAAACAAGATTTGAACGAAAAACAACTTGAACAAAGAACAAACACACAATTCCAAGAAATAGATTGTAGTGGTGCATACAATGTAATATCCCTTTATTATAATATCTGATAAATCTGATATTTTTCTTTCGGAAGTTTTGATAATTGTCTCACTAAATGCCCACCAAGGATATACTAACTATTTATGTGCTTTTCAAGTGTCGACGAAATGGCAATTGAATTAACATTGACACAACTGAAATTACTTTCATAGTATTATCATATGAATTACATTATCCCTCTCCTGTAAAATCAGATATACAGTTTTGAAACTTGATAAAATTTCACCATTTCAATAGTTGGAAAGTAATTTAGCTTCACAAATATTATCATTTACAACTGAATAAAATTTTGGCCTGTAACTAGAGGGAATAGCTACTGAAGTCTATTAGAAATATTCACAATATAATTTAATAGCAGCTGACCTAAGTCTGGGACCACACTTGAGCTGTATGGCCTCCCTTATGCCCCCCAAACAGCTGCAACCCCTTAATTTATGAATTTTCCTTAATAACAAGGGGCAGCAGAGTTTAAAGGGGTTCTAAGACCCTTATAAAGTGTTGTGGCTGGCTCCTAATTCCACACGCCACACAATAATGTGCAGCTTCTACTTACCATGCCATCTCCCAACTCTTCACATCTCCTTTCAATGTGCAAAGGCCTTCATAATGCTGCGACTCCCTTATTTGAAAGTTTGATATCTTAGAATGTGGCAGCTAGCTCTGGTGGATCCCAGGACTCCTTTCATTCCAATTTCAGTTCTATCCACCTTCCACGCCACCTACAATCATGCTATGACTCACCTTCCTTTTTTATTTATAAAAGATAATTGTTTCCAAGGAAGTGCGACTAGCTTGCCCGCCAAAAACTCCGCTACTAGCTGTGATTTCCCCTTGTAAATTCCCACTCCCTTTCTAAATTAGTACAACAGTCTTAGGAATTGTATGGCTTGTCATAGAAGATGTTGCAGCCCATTTCAGGCTCCAGTAATCTCCCAAATGATCCTCATTTGAATTTATAAATATTTCCTATGAATTTCCAATTAACCTCATGCCTGGGAATGATAAATTAAAATACTTGGACAATCTCTCCAAAATCAAATAGCTATTTGCTTTGCCAATTCTTTTGATATGTCTCTATAATCACCAATTCAAGCACACATGTGAATTTTGTACGAAACCACCTGTAGATTGGCTAGGAGGATTTCCATCCTCAAAACCAATTTTGTCTTAGTGTTTTCATCCTAGGGTAGAAGATGAACAATTGCTCACTCTCCAAATTGAGATTTTGAAATCATAATGCCAAGAATCCCTTTTCCCTTCTCAATTCTCCTCTTTCTACACTTTTCAAAAATAGTAAAATATTAATTTCCATAACCTTTTAATTTCCCACCTAAAGTGACCGTTTAATTTAATTTTACTTTTGAGCCCAAAATAAGTCAATTTTATGTTTCTATATAACCTCTTTTTAAATAATTAAATTAAAATTGTCTTTTAATTTTCCACTTTTCAAAAACTTAAATACTTAACAATTTAATTATTTTCCACAACCACCAAAGTTACAGAAAATATTAAAAATATATTCTAACCACACCACTAGTACCTTAAGGCAAAGAGGGGCATAGCTTTTTGGAGGGATATAAAAAAAGCATTTTTGGTTAGAGCTCATTTTTTCATATGCTGGTTTTGATATTGTGGAGAATACATTTGTTGGTTGAACTTGTTCATCCTGTGGCTTTGTGAGGATGCAAACCCTTGCAACGAACATGTTCTACGTTGGTGAACGACCCAATCTGGAAGATTTATTGGCGATTCTCACTTAGAGATCATAGTTGAGCTTCAATGTTGGTTTGATATCTTCAGTTTTCAATACAGTACATTTAGAGCAAATTTCTGAGAAGCAGATTTGAGGGAAATTGAAAAATTTATTGCTGTGCACACTTTCCTATGCTGGCCATACCCTTCTCTATTGCTGGCCATACCATTTGTCTGATGTCCCCGCTCTAGTCAGTTCTCGGGAACAGTGTGTTAGCCCTTTATTGGACCCTTGTGGGCTAGCTAGATTGGTTAGAGGGTCAGTGGTACTTTTTGGAGAGTTGATCATTTTTGTTTTCAGAGCACAGTGATTGGTTCACGGCAAACGTTAGCAGTTTAGGAGTCGACAGCTTCTGACGGCACAGGAATATTGGGAGTTTTGAGCGAGTTATGAATTTTTAAGTGATTTGAGTTAATTAATTAACTTAATGCCTTTTTATAAAGTCAAATTGACTTTATACATTTTAAATCACTTAAATTATTCTAAAAAGGTGATTTTATATTTTAATCACTTCAAATATAAAAGGGCGCCCAAATATTAAGTCATGACTATTGAAAAGGACTTAATATTATTTTAAAAGATTTTAATGATGGCAAAAAGAGCGTATCTTCTTGGAAATGCGTGCCTTCCTTATATAAGGCATTTTTGGCAATGAGAAACTCACCTTTTGATAATTTCGACTTTGCCTTTGTGTTTCTTCCTGTGCATTCTCTTGTGATCAGAGTTTGAACAATCTTCCATTGAAGAACGATTCCTCTTCGATGTTGAGCACTCTTGAGATTGTGAGAGATCAGTCAAATCAGTGCAATTGAGAGCTTCATTCAGAGGTTCTACATGATTCAGTTAGAGTATTATATACAGATTTCTTGTTGATTGCAATAAGGGGTTTCTTAACTTGTGGCGTCCTCTTCATCAGATTTGTGGCTCCAGCAGGGTTACTACTTCTCTTTCTTCTTGGCTGTACGACTTGCATTGGGATTTGTGCCCATTTACAGAGGCGTGTGAAGTGACTTGTTGAAATGCCTTCCTTTTGGATGCTTTTTGACTTCCATCTCTGGCGTCTACCTTTTTCAAAGACTTGTATCCAGTTTCGAAGAAGGAGAACTCTAATCTGGAGGCCAAGCGTCCTTATATGTCAGTTTTCACCATTCTTGGCTGGCAAGCTGGCTTAATGTTTTAAATAAATAATATGGAAAGATTCTGGTATGTCTATCATTTGCAAACTATTTGTTCTCAGCTAAATAATGTCTTCTACACTTTCATTCTAAAGAAAATAGTACAAATTTACATTTATAAGCATTTATGTTGTGCCTTCTCTTCTGTCTATAAACTTTCTCTAAAAAACTAAAATAACACATTAAGATTTAAGAAAATACTGGGGTTTGGATTGAGAGCCAACAGGGCTCATCACAGTGTATCAGAGCTCTGATCCTGCCAGCCTGTAGGGTTAGCAGTCTTTATGCGGCCTCACCAAAATAGGTTTGATATGTACTACTCACGCAGGGTCCTGGTTTGCAGAGAAGTACTTTTGAACCTTTTTCAGCATTTCCGTTTGACGAAGCAGGAAGAAGAATTAGGCTTTGATAACATGGCTGACAGGGAAGTTGAAGGTTCTTGCAAGTCATCTTGATGAAGAGGACAGAGAAGCAGAGATGTGCTCAGAGGTATGGTTGCCGGCCAAGAACAGGTGGCGAATATTCTCCAGCAACTCAGCATAAATGTTCAAAATTTGACAATTAATAGAGCTCAGAATCTGGATTGAGATCATGAAGGCAGTATTCATAGAGAACCTCAGAGAGTCATAGCTCCAACACGCACCTTTGAGAGAGCTACATGTCCTACTTTTACCAGAAATGATGCTGAGGAAGTGGATGAAGCTGAACAAGGTGGTGAAACAAACTTTGCAGACAACATCATGGTTATGCATGATGAATGGGATGCATTGCCTCCGAGAGTTAAGGATCACCTTAACTTTGATTGTTTCATGAGCCAGAAAAGAGAACACATCAGAAACTGGAATGACAAGAGGCCTAGATATAAGCATAATGATCTTAGACAGGCTACCAATAAACTCACCTTAGCAAACTATGATGGCAGTGGTAGAGTTACAGCACGTGCCTGGGTGAGTAAGTTGTATACATTCCTGACACTACGTCTTATGCCAGAGGAAGATGCCATAAGATTTGCAGCACTTCACCTTGATGGCATGGCACATGACTGGTGGATTCATGGCATGGCTAATCTTCACCATGACAGGATTACCTCTTACCAGGAGTTTACTGATAGACTGGTAGAGAGATTTGATAGACGTGATCCAGAACTATTTTTCAGAGATCTGGCACAACTGAAACAGTTGGGTAGCTTGGAATCGTACATTGGGGAGTTCCAAAGACTATCCGTGATGGTGACAGGAATCTCAGAGAGAAGGCTGATCATATTGTTCATTGAGGGTCTTTTCGAGCCCATGAAAGGTTGGATAAAAGCATTTGATCCACCTACTTTACAGGAGGCCATGAGGAAAGCTCGCAGCATGGAGCTAACTACACCTCGTAAGCCATTTGGCTCGAAACCAACTACATCCTACACAGAGAACAAATCAGATCCAAAGAAGGCTGATAATGCAGATCAAAAGAAAAAATTTGCAGCCCCTTTAAATCGAGAAACAATGAACGATTTACGTAGAAGGAAGCTCTGCTTTTACTGCAAGGGCCCATATGACTTCAATCACCACTGTCCCCTCAAGCCTAAAGGGCAAAACATGCATATGGAATGGTTTTATGAGGGAGAAATGTTGACTGATTTTTCTGATCAGCAAGCTCCTATCTATGATACAGATGAAGAGAAATCAGAAAATGAGGCAGAGATTGAGGTAGAGAGTGAGTTGCAGGAAGCTCATATGTCCAGCATGCAGAGAGAGGGATCTTTCAGGCTCCATGGGATTTTAGCAGGTCAAAGAGTCATATCTCTTTTGGACACAGGTGCAACCCACAATTTTATTGATTCACGGTTAGTGGAAAAAAGAGGAATTCAAACTCAGCAATTTGAAGGCATTCGGGTGAAAGTTGCAAATGGTTACACTATCAATTGTGAGAGAATGATTCCTAATTTGCCCTTGAAACTCAACAATTTTGAGTTTAAGGCAGATTTTTATGTTGTGAACATGGGAGGAACAGATATAGTTCTTGGCATGAAGTGGCTTCATGCGATAGGAGAGTTCACACTTAATTTGCATGACATGGAGATGAAATTCAGAGTTGATGGCACAAACCATGTTCTTAAAGCCATCAAAGACAGCAATTTAAAAGAAATTTCACTCCGGAGAATGGAACGTTTGATTCGACACGACATGGTAGAGTGGGCAGCTGAGTGCAAATTAATGCCTTCACAGTTGGAGCAGCAAGCTTCTTCTTACCATCCAGATGTACAAGAACTTCGAATCAAACATGCAAAGGTTTTCAATGCTATCCCACCAGGTAGACCTCCGGATAGAGGTATTGAGCATATTATAGAGCTGGATGAGGGCACAAAACCGATCATGATCACTCCTTACCGGCACCCCAAACGTTTAAAAGATGAGATTGATAAAACTATTAAGGAGCTTTTAGCTATGGGGCACATTAGGCCGAGTAAGTCACCCTTTGCTTCATCAATTGTTTTGGTGAAGAAAAAGGATGGTACACTTAGGATGTGTATTGACTATAGGATGCTCAACAGGAAGACTATAAAGAACAGGTATCCTATTCCACGGATAGATGAGTTGATAGACGAGCTTCATGGAGCTTGCTATTTCTCAAAGATTGACTTGAGGACAAGTTACCATCAGATCAGAGTCCGAGAGGAGGATATTGAGAAAACCGCATTCAGATGTCACTGTGGACACTATGATTTCTTGGTTATGCCATTCGGTTTAACCAATGCTCCAGCTACATTTCAGTCTACTATGAACAGGGTTTTCCATCCTCACTTGAGGAAATTTGTATTGGTGTTCTTCGACGACATCCTGGTTTACAGCAAATCATGGGAGGAACACATGGTTCACCTGGATGAGGTATTGAGTATACTTGACAGGGAATCCTTGTACGCCAAGGAGTCCAAGTGTGCTTTAGGCATGGCAGAGCTTTTGTATCTGGGTCACATTATCAGTGGAGAGGGAGTCAGCATGGATCTAGAGAAAGTTCGAGCTCTCGTTGATTGGCCTACACCTGAGACATTGACACAGCTCAGGGGGTTTGTAGGATTATGTGCCTTCTATCGTCGGTTCGTTAATGGATTCTCATGACATGCTGCGCCACTAATTGATTTGACTAAGAAGGGAGCCTTTGTGTGGACACCTCTTGCACAGGCGTGCTTTGAGAAGTTCAAACTTCTCATGACTACATGTCCAGTCTTGGCTTTGCCAGATTTCACCAAACCATTTGAGCTACATTGTGATGCCAATGGCGAGGGTATTGGTGCAGTCATCATGCAGGATCGACACCCTATAGCTTTCGAGAGCAGGAAGCTAAGAGGTCCTGAACGGAGCTACAGTATCTATGATAAGGAAATGTTGGCCATCATGCATGCCATGGCCAAGTTCAGGCAATACTTGGTTGGTAGTAAATTCAGTGTTAAAACCGATCATAATAGTCTGAAACATTTTCTTGGGCAGCGAGATTTGAACGAAAGGCAACAGAAATGGGTCAACAAACTTCAGTCCTATGATTTTGACATCTCCTATGTCAAGGGCACTCAGAATGTGGTTGCTGATGCATTATCTCGCCGTCCTCACTTGAGTTCCATTACATTGATTTCAGAGGACTGGAGACATATGATAGTAGCAGAGTATGCTAAGAACCCGTGGGCTTCTAGCATAGTGGATGGGACAGTACAGGACGACAGATACTCACTTGTAGATGAGCTTATCATTTACAAAGGGAGGATATTTCTTGTCCCAAGTTCTGAGATAAGGGACAGAGTATTGAGATCATTCCATGATTCACCTATGGCAAGACATCCCGGTTACTTTAAGACCTACAGGCAGGTATGGGAGAGATTCTCTTGGAAGGGTCTCAAGACTTTTGTACTTCATTATGTCAGGGAATGTCTTGTTTGTCAGCAGAACAAGCAAGAGCATACATACCCTACAGGTTTACTCCAGCCGCTTCCTATTCTAGAGAGGAAGTGGGATTGTTTGTCCATGGACTTCGTCACGGGCTTGCCAAAAGCTCAAGGGAAGGACAGCATTTTCATGGTGGTAGATCGCTGGACGGCGCATGCATTATTTCTTTTCTCAATCACTACACATTTATTCGTGGCGACTTGTTTTTCCT
>VDFB02137019.1:0-45326 GCA_007258455.2 Sequoia sempervirens
CCACCTTGTTCATTTTTCCTTTCTTGTGCTTGATAGTGAATGTGAAAGCTTGGGTGTATTCCATCCATTTCAAATGTCTATTACTTAGCTTCTCTTGGGTGTTGATGTAACTGAGTGCCTGGTTATCAGTGAAAACCACAAACTCTTTGGGTAACAGATAATGCCTCCACTTCCTAAGGGACTGCACTAAAGCATATAATTCTAGATCATAGGTGGAGTATTTTTGCTTGGCTTCATTGAGTTTTTCACTAAAGAAGGCCACAATCCTACCTTCTTGACTAAGTACTCCTCCTACTGCCACTCCACTAGCATCACACTCAACAGTGAACAACTTGTCAAAACTAGGTAACAAAAGTATAGGTTGGGTTGCTACCTCTTGTTTCAGTTTCTCAAACCCTTTATCATCCTCTTGAGTCCATTTAAACTTTGTTTTTAGACCACCTTTAATAGTATCAAGGACTGGTGCACATATACCACTAAAATTCCTTATGAATTTTCTATAAAACTGAGCTAAACCATGAAAGCTCCTTACCTTTGTTGCTATGGTTGGTGTGGGCCAGTTTAGGATGGCTTCCACCTTGCTTGGATCCATCTTCAACGTTCCTTTGGATACTACAAAACCTAGATACACAAGCTCTTGCTTGAAGAACTCACACTTCTCAAGGTTGATTGCCAACTTCTCGTCTTGCAACCTTTTAAGAACCATCTCCACATGCTTCAAGTGTTCTTTTGCTATCTTACTGAAAATCGGTATGTCATCAAGGTATACTACCACAAAAATCCCTGTGAAATCCTTAAGCACTTCATTCATTAGTCTCATGAACGTGCTAGGGGCATTTGAGAGGCCAAATGACATCACTTTCCACTCATATAACCCATCATTTGTCTTAAAAGTTGTCTTCCACTCATCACCATCCTTAATCCTGATCTGATGGTACCCACTCTTGAGATCCAACTTGGTGTAATACTGTGCTCCTCCAAGGCAATCCATTAATTCTTCTATTCTAGGAATAGGAACCTATACCTAATGGTGATCCTATTTATTGCTCTAGAATCAATACAAAGTCTCCACTTACCTCCTTTTTTTATTGCTAAGACCACTGGGACTACACATGGGCTGATGCTCTTTTGAATCAAACCTTGATTCAACAATTCCTCCACTTGCCTAACTACTTCTAGGTTCTGCTCAGGAGTAAGTTTGTACACTGCTTTGTTAGGAAATGAGGCTCTACGTATGAAGTCTATTTGATGACTTATTGCTCTCTTTGTAGGTAAAGTTGCAAGTGTTCCATCACTGACTATGCTCTTGTACTTATCAAGCAACCTTTGGACTGCTTCTGGCAAGACTGTCTTTTCAGCCTTTTCTTCCTCTTTGGACTGCATCATGATCACATATCCTTCATTCCCTTGGTGTAGGTCCTTGAGGAACTCCTTGCCACTGCTCAACATGATGTTAGGTACCTTTGACTATCCCTCATCTTCCTCTGTCAATGACTACAGCTTGAAGGTTCTTCCATCCTTCTTGAATGAGATGGTGTTCTCTTTCCCATCATAAATGGCACTTCTGTCATATTGCCATGGTCTGCCCAGTAGTAGATGGCATGCATCCATGGGTAATACATCACAAACTAGCTTATCTTTATATCCTCCAATTTAAAATTCCATTGTTACTTGATCATTAACCAAAACACTTTGCCCTTTATTCAGCCATGTGACCTTGTAAGGGTTATTGTGAGGTACCTTCTGCAATTTCAGCTTAGTTACTGCCTCCTCTGAGATTATATTGTTTGTTGAACCTGACTCTACAATGACTTTGCACACTTTTCCAAGTATCTTGCACCTTACTCTAAAACGAGCTCTTCTTTGCTTAGGTTCCTCTTTGACTGGCTGCCTGATCGGAACTCTGTTAAACATCAAATTTTCTCCTACCTCAGATTCTATGTGACTGATTTCAGATGCCTTAGGACTCATAGTGTCCTCTTGTGCATAAGCCACTCTCTTTTCATTGCTAGAATAGGATGCTTTCTCCGGACATCTATAAGCAGGGTGACCTAGTTGGTTACAATGATAACACTTCATGTTTGCAAAGTAAGAATTACTCCTACCTGCTCCTCTTCCTTTGTTTGAACCTCCTTGAGGTCCTCTTCCCCTGTTAAATCCCCCTCTTGAAGATGTCTCACCTCCATGCTCAGTGATCTTTGATTCTCCTTGGTTTCTTTGATCATTTCCTCTGCCTTGGTAGCCACCACACTGTCCTCTTTGATCTCTGCCTTTGCCTCTACCCTTAGAAGATTGATCATGCTTCCTCTTATTCCTTTCCTCAATCTTGATAGCCAACTGATAACATTAGTGGACTGTCTTGGGACTTAGTAAAGCCATCTCTTCTTGAATGTTCCACTTCAAGCCATTAAGGTACCTAGCCACTTTTAGGCTCTCATCCTCTGTCACATTAGACCTCAAGCAAAGCTTCTGAAACTCTTCAGTATAGGTGTTTACATCCTGGTCTTTCTGCCTTAGACTTTGCCTCTTCTTGTGAAGTTGGATCTCATAATCATTTGGCATATAGGCTTCCTTTACCTTAGCAACCATTCCTTTCCAAGTTGATATGGGCTGTTTACCTTCTTTTTCCCTTTTAGTCTAAACAAACTTCCACCATGTCAAAGTTGATCCTCTCAACCTTGATTTAGCAACCTTCACCTTCTGTGCTTCAGTGACTCCATCACACTCAAAGTGATTCTCCATGCCTTCTATCCAATCCATGACCAAATCAGGATCCATCTTTCCACTAAACAGTGGTATGCCCTCAAGTCCTTTTCCACTCAAGGCTTTCAATGCCTTCAAGAAAGGATCCTCCTCCAAAATAGGGTTAGGTGCAGGGATCTTTTCTTCCTCTGCAACCTCTTCTTCCTTTGGTACCGTTCCTTCCAACCTTGCATTGTTCAATGCTTTCTCAAGTTGCTCTATTCTTTCTTTTCACGACTTGTCCTCTTCTTGTTCCTCAACCCTCTTGGCTAGTTGTGCATTTGTCACCATGGCGGGAGTTTCACTTGACTCAACTTCTGACATATAAGCTGCTTTCCCAAATCTTTTGCTTGCTCTGATACCAATCTGATAGGGAGGCTGGAGGAATCAATCACAGATTCCTGCACTAGGCCTTGTCATAGACCTCCTTGGTGTATTTTTCTGCTCCACCTTAACCTATAGGAACACTACCTTGTCTAGGTTCCCCTAGTTCTACTGGCCAACCTCACCATCTTGACAAATCTTGATCAATCAAAACAATCCTTAGTTCAACACTTCACTCTTCCTTAGCCTTTAATACCCTAAAGACCAATCTTCCCACAACACTTAAAGAGGATCTTGCAGGGGTGTGGGTTTGTTTTCAATAGCTTCAAAATAGTTTCCTAAGGTCCTAGAAGGTCTTCCAAGACTCCACCTTTTCACCTCTTGTAGTGGAACCCTCAACTAGGGTTAGGAAGGCTAGTAGCCTTTGAGCCCCTATTAGGTCTCCAATTCTAAGAAATCTGACTATTTTTCTTGATTTTGAAAAACAAACCCCAATCTTTTTCTTGGATTCTCATTCCCTAAGGCTACCTCTCAAGGAATTTTGGGGTCTTGAGGCTTAGCAAGCCGTACAATGCATTGTTCTTAAAAATGGGTATAAGCTAGGGTTTCTAACTGCTCAGAACCAGTTTTAGGACTGGTGAAAAGTTCTCCTCCTAAATGGATTGTTGGGCTCTCCTCCTTATCACCATACATGGCCAGGACCTTCCCCTAAATTCTCCAAAAAGAATTTTTCAAAAATCTTTTCTCCCCTGCAAGATATCCACGCTGTCCTCTTGCCTTTTCTAACCGGGCTCTTCACTGGCCCGCCTAGGGAAAGGCTTTTCTCATAGCTCCTGCAACCAAAAAAAACCTAACACCTACCATATTTACAAGCACAGAGCCTAGGCACATTTCCAAAAAGCTCGTACAATTTGTACGGTGGGAAGGTGCTCTAGAGCTCCATTTCTTCAAAACTGCCTGTTACAGGCTTGAAAATGAAAATGAACAAAGTATGTACAAATAAAGATGTAAATGATTAGTAAAAGAAAATTATTGGCCCTCTAAGCATGTACAGGGTACACTCTACAATTTACAAACACAATAGCAGCAAATTCATCCCATTAAAGCACACTTTTGTTGCAAAGAACAGGAAATTGTCTTTTCCAACGCTATTTCCTTCAGGTTTGCAAAGTGATGCTCTACCAAAATGCATTCCAACCCTAACTCAAGGTCGAGTCCTACCTTATAGGCCAACAAAACAAATTAGATGCCTGGTCGAGCCCATAGAAGACCTAAGACACACTTTTGTA
The DNA here is from genome assembly GCA_007258455.2 of Sequoia sempervirens. Classification (NCBI taxonomy): domain Eukaryota; kingdom Viridiplantae; phylum Streptophyta; class Pinopsida; order Cupressales; family Cupressaceae; genus Sequoia; species Sequoia sempervirens. Next base: position 4,356 of record VDFB02137019.1, read on the forward strand.
AAACCCGCTGTGTTTTCAAACACCTTGCCAACACTGGACAACTTAACATAATGATGTTGTAAAGCTATTGAGCACTTGTCACCTTCTTTCCCAAAGGTTAAACACAACCCTAAGCACCTAAATCAATGGTCAACATGACCTTATGATAACACAACAAAATTTAGACTTCAAGTAAAACTTCAACAATAGAACTTTCCCAGGTGCTCCTGCACCATCCTCCAAAGGCTTTTGAAGTATTAATGTATCCTATATAGGGTTTAGAATGATTTATTTTAATTTAAAAATAAAATAAATGATGTATTTTCCTATAATTAGATAATGTGGAGATTTCCTAAATCTGCCCCAACACACTATCCTCTTTGGTACTTTATTCATTACTTCCAGCTACTATCGTTTTGCATGTGACATCTTTAATATCTTCATGACTGTGGCTTTAAAATAGATATCAATCTTTAATTTAATCCTTTTCATGGTAACCCTTGAGTTCCATAATCCACCTTCAATCTCTTCTAAGAATAGTGTCTTAAGCTAGACTACATAGTATGCATATAAAGCAATTCCTTCATACCTGCCATTGTTCCAAACCACCAGTTCACTACCTTGCTTAAAATGTTGCCTCCATAAGCACAATAGCATGCTTTAAAATAATGGTTCCTAGTGATTGACCATTAAGGTCACCACTTTCATCATGAAGATACAATGATATTTTTGTCTTCAAACTCAAGGAATTATGCAAGATAACATTTTGAATTGTTTGTTGTGTATGATTTTATTTTCTTGCACATTTACTGTTTTGCTAACTTCCTTTAAGACTGGGTATTGCACCCTCAGCTGCAATGTCAAATAGCTCACTCACTATCACTTGAAGATTCTTTTCATGAGAATCCTTCTAGAAAATCAAACTATTCCCTATAGACTGCCTACTTACTATAAGGGACTCATTGTTTCATGGTATTGTAGTTCTTAAGATCCTTCAACCTTATTGACACTACTTTACAGTCCACAAGGTATTATTCACTATTCTCCCATCTTTGATGAGTCTCAAAACACTGCTCAAACATGCAATCCACTACCTCCATTATACATTAATGGCTAAGAAGAAACATTGAACCTATGATTACCACTGTTACTTCATTTGGATAGTCATTCCCTGATTGTATTTTCCTTGTCTAACACTACCAAAAGCATTTGAAAAACCCTTAAGGTCAGCAAGGGGGTAAGGAAACTCATGCTGTTCAAATCTCCACTTTACTATGCAAGGTTTGAGCTTTATTATCTTGTCACTGCTCAGCCTCTTTTTGACTGTCACATCTCAAGTGACTGTCATTCTTCTTACCGTAGATTGCATTTACAAATGTCACTAAGCTACATAGTGTGCTTGTTATTGGCTACAATCTTTAGATTGCAAGATTTTGTTATTACCTACAATGTCTCAATCTTTCTGGTATTGCAACCTCACTAATCCACTATAGTTATTGTTTATGTTTCTACGGAGGCCTAGGGTTTGTACCCTAATCATGCTCTTACCAATGCTTAGGTATTAAAAAACAACCTTAAATCTTGGGTCAAAAAATTAGTTGTCTTGACAAAGTTGTGGTATGATTTTGGATTGTATCCTAGAGTGTGTGGGAAGCTTGTGTTTGATCATTAAGGCATGTAAACCTAATCAGGGAAATGCATCCTATATATCATGGGTCTTGCTTTAATACTTTCAATATTGGTTATTAGCATATCACATTATTATAGTTTGCGGTAACCCAAGATTGCATTCAAGTATGTAACAAACTTGGTTTGTAGTTTAAGCTATACACTTTTAAGTAACATTCATAAGGTTTAGAAAATCTTGATCACTCTCTAGAATAGCCCATTAAACATGTGTTGTGCTTGAATGCACACTACATAATTGATATAACACAACCACTCTACATATCAACCAGAGTTATAGGCTCTTTATTGCAGCAAGAGGTAATCACTCTTCATCATGCTATAATTACATCCTAACCTATTAAAATTGAGACAACTTGAATGCACCCAATGATGATTGACACCTACATTATACAACCTGAATTAACTACATTATATGAGTGCCTCCATTTCTATCACAACATAGCCACATTAAACTTGGGTCACACATGAATGCATCCTATATTTGTTATAGCACAACTGTGTGACATGACCAATAGAGTTATGGATCACATAATTACAGTCACAAGAATCTGTTCTTTGGTTGTGATCTTATGGTGATTCCACACAACAAAATTTGGACATGAAATTCTCAAAACCCTAAACCTCTAAAAATGAAATCTGATGAGATGTTGCTTTAAAATATGATTTTCAAACCTGGAACTACAAATTTGACTTCACAACTGAATTCTACAAAAACACAATGACTACCCTCAACTTGGCAATGTCTTCCTGAATTTTTATTTATTTTTCCCAAGAAAATCATCCTTAGTTCTCCACAAACTATCTCAAGTAGAGAAAAACATTGTCGTAATAAATCATGTGAGAACTCACTTTTCTTTATGTCGGCCATAATTTTTTTTTCTATTTTTCATGTTTGTCAAAATTTTGATGAAACTGATAGTCAACATTTCGATGAAACCCAGGTTTGTTGAAATTTTGACGAATGTCGGGGATAAACTTTCAAAAAATTGAAAATTACACATCAAATTTTACAAGCACCTGACAATACATCAAATTATACATATTTCGTCACATATTTTCATCATATTTTGCAGTCAAATGAGTTAGTGACATATGCATGATAATGAAAAATAATTGAAAAGGGAATCAAGGTTAAATTGAAAAATAAAGTAGCTTAATCTGGCATCTATGCTATGGGTACTCTCATCTCAGTACTGTAACTAGTTAACTACTAAACTGAGCTTTGCAATAAGCTATACCACTAACTGTTGACTCTTCACAACTCAACTAATTAACTACCTCAGGGATTGACTCAAAGTAATGTTATATCATGCATACAACCATGAATCTATTCTAAAATTAATGCAACATAAAACATCTATTATAACAAACAAAAATTGAATTGGGTGGACAATATAGTGGCCCTTGCTCAAGCTGGCGTGCCCATGAGATAAGCCAAATACGAGCTATTGAATCAACTAATCATTGTAGTAGACTAAAAATATCTTTATTGCATTGAAAATTGAACACTCATGATATAACAAGAATCTCCAATAGATTTCTCATTCAAAAATTCATATTCATTTCAAAAAAAAACTTAATAGTTGTCTTGCTAGAGCATAAAACTAAAAATAAACTTCAACTGTAATTCTAACAATATTTTCAACTAGGTTTACTCCTCGACCATCGAACCCCAGATAAAGGTTTGGGAGGAGATTTATTTGCACAAGGATTCAAAATAGAAACTAAAACAAAAAACTAAATTCCAATGTCCACTCTCCTCATGAATAGAGGTGAATGAGTCTTTGCAACAAAAACTTCAATTAAAAAGAACAACAAAAGAGAAGTAGAAACAAGATTGCTCAAATGGTTTTGATAGAGACATAGTCAAATTTTCATGTGAGACCAATGGTATTGACCCCTTCTTCCTCTGTCATGTTTATTAATTGTCCTAGTGACTCACAATTCGACCTCTTCAACAATCACCTTCACCTATTCTAGAACTATTGTGCATTCATCAATTTGGACTCTCCCCTGCTACTCATGATCATTTGGTTATGGGTTGAGCTTCCCAGTTGTTGTGGGTTACAATATGCTCTCTCTAACTTCTGGTTTGTAAGGAGTTAGTTCATCTAACATATACACACTACTAATAACCATAAATTAAACATAGATTTATACTGCATTCCATACACATTCATATAATTAACCATGCAATTACCAACATATCATAATCATATTTCCATCCATCAAAATATGGTTTAAGTTGCATGAAGGATATAAAAAGGTATATAATTTCAGGAATGTATATGAAATAATCAATTTAAAATGTTTGAAAGATATGAACTAAACAAGAGAAAACTAGCAATTAATTGGGCTCATCACACTTCATGAAAATATATTTTGTCATCCACGTATGTGACTGGGCTGCCATACAAGCACTTGGTTCATAGGAAATGATGTAAATATTTAGCTACTTCTATGCCTTGAACAAATATAACAGTAGTATGCTCTGACCAATTGCATTAACATGAAAGTCAATTGTTATCCATTCTCGGCTCTTGGGAATTATTTAGGAGACACTCTTGTTGCCTCGTCTTACCAATACCCTCATCACTCCATTTCTTCTTTCTTGAATACTTGTTTCATTTTAATTCCATATTCTATGTGGACCATAAGGATTATTATCATAGACTGTTGATAGTGTATTGTAAAACACATATACTATTATGGGTTGTAGGTGCCCTATCCTTGTCAAGGCCTTCTAATATGTGCAATTTTAGCTTTGGATGGTGCCTCTTAAATCCAATCCACCATGAATTGCTAGGTAGCTCATCCTTGAAAGGGTTAGGTCTAGTTTGGAAAATTTGGGCAGCCTCTTCCTTGAGATTTATAATATCAATGTCATGGCCAACAGCTACCATTTCTTTGCACTAATTGATAATAAGACCCTCCTCCTCTATTGTGAGGAGAGTTGGAGGACCTTTCTTCAAATTTTTTGTAAGCCCACCTAACCAATTGGTGAGTGTTGTAGTTAGGATTCTCCATTTTTTGATAGTAGCCCTTGTGGACATCCCATTGTCCTCCACATCCTTTAGAGCCCCATTCATGTCCTCTATCAACCATTCCCATTCTCTTGTTGTTGTTCTTGACTTGCTTGTAAGTGCATTAATTTCCACAACTGCCTCAATAGGTTGAGGACTGTTGTTTCCTTGTACATTAGGTTCTTGTATAGGGGGGATATAAACCCTCTTCTTCATTGGCTTGGTCCTCATTTTATCTTTATATTGCACCTATCAATATTACAAAACTTGTTTCAAGCAATGATAAAAATCATCAATGAACACTGTTAAAGTCACAGTGATGCATGAACATATTATTTTTCTTTAGTGTGCATGTTGATAGTTTATAATGAAAATGTTGCTAACAATTTTATTTTTATTTGGTCTTTTTACTTTTTTATAGAACAAAACTTGATAAAAGTTTGAATTGAACTTAAATCAGTTCATCTTATGCACTTAGAGCACATTGGATGTAACAATCACATTGTATACAACAAAATATCATTGATATTCATGAATAAAATAATATGAAAGCCCAAATATTGAGTTATAGGTTGCATACATTAGATTGGCATTCCAAGGCATATAGAATATAAATGAAATAACATTTACCTAAGCACTTACAATGGAATGGGTGAGACAATAAGATCCTATAGAATAGATAGGTATTTCTAGGCATTAAGAATTGAACTGGATGACTTGATCTTGTGCACTTAGAGTAGATTGGGTGTAACAATCACATTATATGGAACATAAATGAATTGACATCCATAAACAATATAAGTTGAAAACCTAGATATTGAGTTGCAACATGTGATTGGGTAACACAAATTTACACTAGATACAACAAGTTGGCATTCCAAGGAATATAGAATATAAATGAAATCACATTTACTTGAGCACTTACAATGGAGTGGGTGAGACAATAACATCCCATAACTTACAAATAGGTATTGCTAGGCATTAAGAATTGAACTAAAATCACTTGACCTTGTGCACTTAGAGCAGATTGGGTGTAGCAATCACATTGTATGGAATAGACATGCATTGAAATCCATAAATAATATAAGTTGAAACCCCATATATTTAGTTATAGGTGAGTGGGTGACACATTTACATTACATACAATAGATTGGCATTCCAAGGCATATATAGTATAAATGAAATAACATTTACTTGAGCACTTACAACGGAGTGGGTGAGATAATAACATCATATAGAACACATAGGCATTGCTAGGAATTAAGAATTAAACTAAAATCACTTGATCTTGTGCACTTAGAGCAGATTGGGTGTAACAATCACATTGTATGGAACAAAAATGAATTGGAATCCATAAATAGTATACGTTGAAAGCTCACATATTAAGTTATATGTCAGTGGATGACACATTTACACTGCACATAACAGATTAGCATTCATAGGCATATAGAATATAAATTAAATCACATTTACTTGAGCACTTATAGCAGAGTGGGTGAGACAATAACATCCTATAAAAACATGTAGGCATTGTTAGGTATTGAGAATTGAACTGAAATCACTTGATCTTGTGCACTTAGAGAAAATTGGGTGTAACAATCATATTGTATGGGAAAAAAATGCATTGACATCCATAAATAGTATATGTTGAAACCCTAGATATTGAGTTGCAAGTTAGTGGGTGACACATTTACACTGCATGCATGGCATATATAATATAAATGAAAACCCAATAATCGAACTAAAAGCACTTGATCTTGTGCACTTAGAGCAGATTGGCTGAAACAAACACATTTTATACAATAGATATGCATTGAAATTTATAAACTGTATAAGTTGAAACCCCATATATTGAGTTATAGGTTATTGTGACAAACATTTACATCACGTACAAAAAATTAACATTCCTATGCATAAAGAATATAAATAAAAAACCCAATGTAAACAGTATTAGGTCGAAACCTTAGATATTGAGTTATAGGTTTGTGAAAAACATTTGGATATCATACAACATATTGGTATTAGTAAGCATAAAGAATTAATAACAATATATACCTGTAACTTTATAGTGTGGTGTTGATGTTGCTTCTTCTTTTTCTGCAACTGCCTCTAAGAAAATATAGATATGAATACCAAAGTGAGATGTGCTAAATGGAAATTGGAAAAGATTGAGTAATGCATTTTTGAATTTGTAAATATCTTTATGTGCTTAATGTTGGTTTGGTATGGAGTCTTAAATTTTTGTCCCCCTTTTTTCAAATTTAAAAATTTGTTTCAATGCCTTCAATTGTAAAGTTTGTATGTATTTATGATGTGTAATCCTTGTTTGCTTTCCTAGCGATTTTGATGGACTTACATGATTTTTTGGTGGTTGCAAGTGGCAAATGAGTAGAAGGAACCAATAGTTGTGCGATGAAATTTGAATAATGGGACACATCTGAATGATTGATTTTCCTTGAGTATTATGTTGTTGGGAAAGTGGGATAGGGGAGTGGGTTCGATTGGATTTGGAGATGGGACAGTCTTGGTTCAAGTAGATGTTCACATGGTATCAATTCAATGAAAATAAATTGATGGTGATGCAATGCAATGAGTGATATGTAAGGGGAGTGTGAGTTATACTATTTTTATATTATGGTTGCATGTTTTCATGCTACAGATCATACAAGAGTAACTTCAAGGATTGTATATTGGTGGTTTTAGATGGGTTTTGAATATTCTATGACATGTAAGACTTTATAATTATTTATTTTTGGAACAAATATAAATCATTTATAAAATAGTTTTTATATGTATAATGATTGGACAATGTAGTGTCAAAAAATGTTGTCGGTGAAATTTTCGCACTTGTTTGGGCCCACCTTGTGAAATTGGGCTTAAGGATGCCTTGACTTAGTTTTGTAATGTGTTTAACATGATCACATTAGTTCTTGGGCCCTTGTGAACTAATGAACATAAATGGTACCTTGCTAAAGTGTTGTAACACACTTTCACACTTTTCTAAGGTTTTATTAATTAACTGAACCTAATAAATCTCTTTTTAACCTTAATCATGACTTATTTAAAGTGTTGTAAAGTGTTGTAACACACTTTCACACTTTTCTAGGGTTTTCATAAATAATTAGGCTTATTTATGCTTTAATTGGATTTATTTTGCATCCACAAGCCTCATTCAATGCTTCTTTTTAAGGATAATCTCAACAAAAATCAACATCCAATCATAAATTTCTAGGTGTTTTTAGGTTGTATGGCCTATATTTAGTGATCTAGGACTCATTCACCACCTTGGGCGAATGAGTCCCACCTAAGTTTTGGGTCCCGAACTTGGTTTCACACATTCCTAAGCATTTTTGAAAATGGTCCCATAAATTATGCCTAATGGGACTCATTCGCCACCTTGGGTGAATGAGTCCCATGTGGCCCAAAATTAAAATTAATTCAATTTTTTTGTGGGATTTTATCCTCCTAGATCTAATGTCATTTTTTAGTGTTGTAATTTCAAGAATTATTACATAATTAATTATAAATACAAAGTTCTTTCACTTATTTTCACCTAAGACTTTTGTGAGAGAATTAGTATAGCAAAATTTTGAGTTGACAAGAGTATTCAAGGGCATAATTCTTCATCAATTGTTGCAAAAATTCAGGATCCATCATCATGTCAAGAATATCAAGCATTAAGCATGTTATTTAGCTAGTATTGTGATGTAGCATTGAAGAATTAAGATCAAGCATTATTCTTCACCTATTGTCAAGATTTACATCCTTCATGGCCATTTCATGTTGAGTTGCAGATTTATAAGAAATAATTTACAAGGCATCTTTTAAGGTATCATTTTTTATGTTTCATGTTTCATGTCCTTGTTTCATTGTTTCATCATTTGGTTTAATTACCTAAACAAGGTTTTACCAAGGAAAACCCCTATTCCCTAATGTTCAATCAACACATTTTCTCTCTTTGTGTGATTCTAGATCTAGGTGTCTTGGAGCATGAAGGACCTTTGAATATTAGGTTACAAGATTGATAAAAGATGTTGGAATTGTCCCCTCATTTACAAGGTTGCTATTTTCACTAAAAAGTTTCCTATAGCCCCGAAATCATAGTTTTAGATCTGGAAACAAAGAGGAACAAAAAGAGAAGAAATTGAAGACCTGATTCAAACTTTGAAGCTCCAAAGAAACCTAATTGGAATCATTCACCAGTTCTAGCAAATGAGTCCTAGTTTAGGTCAATTTTGAGATTTTTGCAATTTTAGATACCCTTTTTCTAGAAACATGTTCTTGTGTAGAAACCCAGATCTGGGACTGATTCACCCAACTTGGTGAATGAGTTCCAGTAGGCCTAAATTTTATGTTATTCATCATTTTAGGTCTCCATTCAAGCTCTCTTAGGTTTCCAAGAATTCCTCTGTACTTTTCTAGTTTGTTGTTTTAATTTATTTGCATTTATAAGCCATTTATTCAAATTTCATGCATCACTAGATTGTTTCATTAGATCTTGCATGTCATACATTTTTCCAAGCCCTAGCTTGGTGGTGAACCCCTCATTAATCCATAATCAAACCCTAGGACAACCCTTTGCAAGATCTCTTTCTCCTTTGCATACTTGAGGTTAAGATTTCTAGGGTGTGTCCCTGAAAGTGGAGTATAGAAAGCTTGTTGCCCTAGATCCTAAAACCCCAGTGGCAATAATTTTTTATCTTACATTTTGGTGAACCTGCATATAGAATACCCTTCTCTGATTTGGAGTGCATCATCATTCCAGATCTTGCTTGCACTAACATTGCATTAGGGTTTGCATTAGTTAATTGGAATTCTAGGGTTTCTAGTTTTGCATTAGTGAAAGTGCATATAGGTTGCATTTTTGAATCCCAAATCATTGAACATCATATAAAATTTGCATTTTCATTTAGTTTATAGATCATACAACATAAACAACATAAAAATCAATTGAAAATTTATGAAATTTTTGAAAACCCCCCCACTGGGACTCATACGCCCCTCTAGGTGAATTAGTCCCAGTCCAGATCTTAAACTACCTTTAACAACATTAAAAACCTCATTTTTTTGCTTCCTAAACATGTTGGTAACATATACTATAAGTCTGGAAAGTTTCAAGAACATTTGTTTTATGCATCTAGGTCAAAAACATCAATTTAGGGTACTCATTTTTTAAATCATTTCAATTACAAGCATCATTAGATCTAAAAATTCTCACATTTCTGAAACTTTGTATAAAATGGATAAAATTACTTTTCACTTTTGCATATACAATGTTTGCATTCATAAAAATTTGCATAAGTTTGATAAAAGTGCTTTTCATTTTTGGATATACATTGTTTGCATTCTTAAAATTTAGCATACATTGGATAAAAGTAATTTTTGTCTTTGGATATGCATTGTTTACATTCATAAAGGGGTGATCCCACAATACTGGTTTACAATTTTTGGCCAAACTGGACACTGAAATAATTTTTTCTAACTAAATCTTCACTTTTGGGCACCTATAGCAACTAAACCGTGAGGGATTTGAAGATGATGCAAACTAGTGATTTGTGACCTTTTGTCTATAGATTCTAAATATATTTTTTTCAATTTTTTTGGAAAGAGATTGCACCTATTTTTCCATCAACTTCAAAAACTAGTTTCTTTCAATAAACAACATTTTTAAGGAGTGATGCTCACTGTATACAACATAACTTTTTTTCCATGAAGGATAATTTTTTTTTTAATTTATATTTGTAACTACAATGTCTAGTGCTTCCAATTGGTTTCATAGTGTTTTATTGAATATTTTTTCCTTAATCAAGTTTCAAAGTCAAACCACTTACAATTCAAACATAGGCGGACTGTATACAACACAAATTTTTTTGTATGTATCAAATTTTATTTTATTTTGTTGGATCAAGGACTTCAATATCTGGTACACTCATATTTTTCAATTTGTTTTTTGATAATCTGCTATTTTTCCACATGTGCAGAACAAAGAACTTGATTTTTGGTAAAAAAACCTATGTTTAATAAAACTAAAAAAATAAATACATAATAAAACCAAAACATATTAAAATTATATTTGTTTGATAGCTTGTTCTGAAGACTACCATCATCCAGTTGGGTCATTTTTTGCAACTTTTCATTCCTCACTTGAATTGTAAACCACTTTTGTGGGTTTAACCAAAGCATTGCATAATATGGTTAGAAGTTAATTTCATTTTTGTTCAAATAATGTTATTACATTACCTTTCTAGGCATGTGTTAAGAAAAATTTCATATCCCCTCCCTATGAGAGTGTTTTAGTGAAAGAGAATACAACCTTGGTGTAATGCCCTGTCTTATAACCTAAGGAATGTTGCAATTGTGTATAAAAGTGAAATAATTTTTTTTTTAAAAAGTATTAATATTAAGTTAATTAGTTGCATACATTCATTAAGTTATGTGACGTTACACTACTTGAGGTTCCATAGACGACTTTAGTATTTAGCATTGCACATATATAATTAACATTAACTTTTAAAGTAAACATTGCATATCATTTGAAATTTCATTCAAGATAGTTTTAAAGTACAAATATGATTTCTTACATTGCATTTGAAAAGATATTACAATACTCATTCATCTGATGAGGTGGTTCAAATAATAGTTACAATTTACATTTACAAATGTTCACCTCATAAACAATTGAGGGATGTTACAATACAATATTTACAATAATGCGATAAAGAAAGTACACATATGTATCCAAGTATGAGCTCTCCATCCATGAAGCTCTCATTTCCATGATCTTATACTAGGGACCCAACGGAGTAAGGTGCACGTTCCACCCAACCATGTGGTACCCGTAGGGCCACCCCCCGTGCTAGGAGATAGTAATATGGTTACCTAGACATAACCTATTCACCCTAGACACAAGCACATAACTAACTGATGGTTACATTGCTTCTAGATTTAAGACAATCGAATATGCTAAGAACATATGGTTAACTATTATTTTAGGTGGAGTGTCATCACAATATTGCAAAGGTTACCCTGGTGTTTCTTCCTAGGTTCCGGCCCCCAACTTGGGTTACCCTGGCAACCTCTTACGAAACTCAGCCCCGTTTGCAAACTATTGCGGAATCGAATGCCTTTTAAAGTAACAAGACATCAATTTTCCATTCCAGGCCTTCTCATCTTATACTCAAGACTGAACTAGCTCAAGAGTCCATAAGTGAGGCATAATCATCTTATTAAGGATTTTAATTCTAACTACTGTGTTGTTTAGTTATCACTGACTTACTAACTCTTTGTAAGTTACCCTGGCACCACTTTGTGTGTCGGCCCTTACACAGAGCCACTCCCCTAAACATAACAAAGTAATTCTAAGTTTTCCTGACTAAGGCAACAAGGTGTACAAACATAAAACATACAATTTTGCACTTTTCATAACGAACATCAATGACTGTGTTCATAAATCAGGTGTCTAACACCATACAAATACCATTTACCCAACCTTAGCCAACAAAAGAATTCAACTTGAACAATCACAACCCCCACATTACCAACTTGTCTGGAAGACTTGTACATTTAAGACATTCCCAAATTGACCAATAAAAAAGAAAATACTATTTAAAGCAAATTAAAGCTCAGTAGTAAACTATCATTTGGATTTACTAAATCTATTCAATTCAGTCAAAAAATAACAAGAAATAAATCGACTTAATTAAAAGATCTATTTTGAAAACAATAAAAGTAATTGTTTCATTTAATCTATTCTCTTGATTTTCTCAAATTCACATTATAATATATTTTATATTTTCTCAATCTTAAATTTCACATGCAATATAATTTAAAAATACCAAAAATCATTTTTCCTAACTTAATAAATATAACTATATATATATATATAATTATATATATATATATATATATATATATATATATATATATATATATATATATATATATATATATATAATATAAAATATATATATAATATAAACATTATAATAAAATCCGAATTTTATACATACCACATAAAATTAGCATTTGAAACTTTTAAATTAAAATAAAAATTCATTGAAAAGTTCGCAGCCCTACTACGGCCTCCCTGTGGGGAGGTCGTGGCCTGTACCAGGGCTGCGCCCAGTAGCCACTGGCTGCGCCACCCATGGGGAGAATGGGGGAGGGTTTCGGCCCTCCCCAAAACCTTAAATATTTATTTTCTTTAAAAAATTTTAAAAAAAAAAATTTTTAAAAATTTAACATTTCGCCGTACGGCGATTACCGAAAATTTAACATTTTTTTTTCATTCAATTCACAAATACGCCTGTACGGCGATCTCACAATTTTTAAGAATATAAAAAAGTTTCTTCAATCCAATTTATATATGAAAGATTTTATGTATAATATAGGTATATATATATAAATATATATATACATATATATATTCAAATTTTCACAGAGTTTTCCATTGGGGAAACAAAGAAAATTCTCCAGGGTTTCAATGGGGAAATTAGGGAAACTGTAAAATTTTCAACAGTACGCATATAATTTTTCCCAAATGAATTCTAATTTTTAATTCCAGAAGTTTTAATTTCATTTTCCTAGAGAAATCTACAGAAGTTCTAAGAATTCAATAAATCCCTTTCAGAGAATAAACAGTAAATGATTTTTCCCGAAAAATACAAAGGATTTAAATTAAATGAAATTTCCTTCACAGATATTCTTTTCAAAAACAACAAAATTAAAAATCACAAGGGGAATACCTATTTTCCCGAAGCTTTAGAAATCGATCTGGTGATGAAAACCTCTATTGCCTGTAGCTTTCCAAAACTTTTCCCGTACACCAAATCCCAATATCCAAAACAAAGAACTTCCACAAACATACAATAGTACCAAAAAGCATAAACTGAAATTTTTAACAGAGCACTGATATTTTTTTCTCGTGAAGAAAAGAATAGAATGCCCCTCTGTATTTTCCCAGATCCCAAATAACCTCCAAGAAATTCCTCAACCAAAAGCAATAAATTTAACTGGCACACTTGTCGAGAAGAAGAAAATATCTTCAACAACTTCTCAGCAATCTTTCCTTTCAAGATTTGCATGCATTTTATTTATTTTAAAATTTCAATTTTCAAAAATACAATTTTATTTAACAATTCAAAATGCCTTTTCCACAAATAATAATTAATTTCAAATTTAAATATATTCACACACATTTAAAACAATTTTAATTTAATTTATTTATTTATTTAATTAAATGAATTTAATCTTAATGATCAAATTATTTAACCAAACAAACTAATTAATAAATTAAATAACATGTAAAACTTATTTCTTTAACATTTAAAGATTAATTTAAATAACAGTAAATTAAAGAATACTAACTATCATTAAAATTGACAAAATTTTCCTTCCAAGCAATAAATCCAAATAGAAACAAACAAGACAACCAAGACTCAAACTAAACTGACGATGTACTATGACTGGGTTTAAGACTAGCCTAGGATGAACCATGCTACTACCTCCCAATCAACATTTCCGTTGAGTCTTGACACGCTCAGACCTAAGTAACCAGGTGGAGTTGGTGTCATGTACCTGCAATCCTGCAACCAAACAAATAACATGCATATATATATAATCCATTTTACAGGCACACCGTGCGGAGAAAATCACGGACATCACAGGGCACTCGCAAGCGAGTGATGCAACTCCGTTCTCCACACCAATACACATCACATCAGACTGACAAATTAAATAACAATTAGTCCATCATAACATATATATAGCAATAATCATCTGAAGGAAACATCTACGCTATATCAAAGCATGTCAAAAATAAAATATCGCAATACAATGTATCATCATGTCACAAAGTGAATCCACTGTCGCTCAAAATCAGCGATCAAAATATCCAAACCAAGTACCAAAGTCTAACAGTATAAAAACATGCAACATAAAACATAAGCATAAATGGAGGGGTACTACACTTGAACATTCCTAACGATCATATTTGTTCTTCTCCTAATATCTCTCCTATTGGTGAAGAAGATATTTTGGTATTAGAAGAACCAATCAATGAGAGTTTTGAGAATCATAGTTGTTTCTCTCCTTCTACCTCTCTTATTAGGAAAGACATTGATGAACAACAAGAAACCATTGAAACTTTAACTAGTCTACATCCACCTCCCAACACTTTCCCCTCTCGTGATAATGTTTTAGAGGATGAAATTGAATGTGAGGAGGATATGTTAGTGTTGAATGATCAAACCTTTAAGGTCTATAACAACCCTCTCGATGATCATTCCCATACCTATCCTATTTTGGAAGACATTAGGGAACAAAGGAATGAAATCATAAATGATCATGGCAATCACATTTGTTCTTCTCCTAGTATCTCACATAGTTGTGAAGAAGATGCTTTGATATTAGAAAATACAATTGATGAAATTCATGGGAATCTTGATTTCCTCTCTTCCCCTAGAGAAAACATTAGTGAACAAGGAAACTCCATCATTGACAAGCAAGAAAATCCAACCATTAATCATTCCACTACTTGCGATGAAGTCATTTTGGAAGAACCAATCCTTGAATTTCAAGAACATTTGGTTTGTAGTTCTCCTAAAAAATCTCCTCCTAGGGATGATATCATGTTGGAAGAGAATGACAAAAATTTTCCTTCCTTAGATGATGGTGAAAAGATGACACTAGATTTCCCTTTATTAGAAATACATCAAACCAAGACTGCTAAGGTTATGAATGCACAAGTGTTCATTAGATCCCCCTTGATTAATGGACCTCCTACATAATTTGTGGGATGTCCTAAGAATCCTCTAATTCTTTACCCACCTTCACACAAAGCTCAAACTCAAAATAAATCCAAACTTATCCTTTACCAACCCAGCAATAATGTGTCACAATAGATGAGTCATAATACCTTTGCTCATACATATAACACTAGAAGCAATCCATAACCAAGACAAACAACTTCAACTTCCCTCCCTTTTCCTAATCCTATTTTTCCTAGTGCTCCTCATTTACCTTTGCATAGTGGGAAGGAGTATGATCTTGTCGAACAACTTAAGAATACTCCTACAAAGATATCCCTATGGGACCTAATTCAAAATTCACCTAATATCACATCATGCTTCAAATAGCTTTGTAACAAGTTGTGGTTCCCTCTAGTGCAAACCCGAATGACATAGCAACCATGATTCAAGGAATAAACATTGACATTGTTTTCCACCAAAGTGAGCTTCCTCCTTTGGAAGTGCAAAAAAAAAACAACTCTTTCATGATAATAGCTATACATAATCAGCTGGGGATAAAAAGAACCCTTGTTGACAATGGCTTTGCCCTTAATGTGTGTAGTGTATCCCTTTTGGATAAGCTTGGTGTCAAGAAATCAAAAATTCAACCTAAATCTTTATCTATCAAGGGATTTGAGAATGCAGGAAAACAACCACTTGGTGTGATCACTTCACCTATTACAACTACAAAGGCTACGTTAGAAACATCGATCCATGTCATGCCTCACAATCTTCCATATAAGCTCCTTTTAGGCATACTGTGGATTCATGCAATGAATGGAGTGCCTTCTACTCTTCATCATAAATTGATGTATATTTAAAACAAAAAATTATACACACTTGAAGTTGACCCTGACCCAAACAGATGTTTGAACATTGAGAAAAGCAAGGAAAATCCTTTGAAAACATTAACACCAACTACACAAGCAGAACCCGTGCAAATAGACAAAGAAAAACATATCAAGAAAATCATAAAGCTATTAGAAGATGATTGGGGTTCCTTAGACTTCAAACCAACATTCATGGGAGAATACAAGATCATAAGCAAAGAGTATGATAAGGGAAAAGAAAAAATGGTAATGTCAACACAAAATTTGGAAGACCCTTTGAAAGCATACAACTCAACCACTTTAGAAGAAAAGACATACACAACAAACTTTGATGAAACTGACTATCAACAATCTCTGAATCCTAAAGAAATGAAAAAACTTTACGAAAGAGGTTATGAACTTACAAAATGACTGGGATATAGTGGAAAAGGATGTGGTTCTTGAGAACAAGGTGTTTGTGTCCCTATAGAGCCTAAAATGCAAGAAATGACTTGTGGTCTTGGTTATTGTCCTTTGATAGAAATCAAACCATCAAACAAGCCCTCGCTCAATATCAACACTCTAACAAAAGATTCTTCTAAGCCGACTTTAATAGTAGTGCATCCTGAACTGATAAACACTAGTGGTCTTGATTGTTATCCTTTGCAAGAAAAGAAAGAAACAAAGAAATCTTCATTTAATGTCAATGTTATAACACAAAACACTAATGATTTGAATTTGTTAGATTTTACAGCCTCCAGTAAAGGAGAGAACAAAATATCACAATCTAAAGAGTCTTGCGTAAGTATCACATCCTCCACTAAGCAAGAGATCTTTGTCGCACAATAAAGGAACATCTTCTACTTTCTAAAGTATCTTGTCAAGACTCCTCCAAGATCATTTGATATCCCTCCCTCCAAGAACAAAAAATAAATTTTAATACAAGAGTTCATTTTGTGCATATCATAGAGTTCATTTTGAGCATATCATAGAGTTCATGGTCATGCTACTAATGAATGTAAAGCTTTAAGTAATAAAATTCAACATATTAGGGATGTTGGTGCTCTTCCTTGTATTGAAGCACCTAGTTCCTCTAATTGAAACTTATTTTCATCTTATTTAGCTCCTCCTTGTCCTACACGAAGTGGGGGAAAGGGGTTAGTTAGCCTTGTCATCGTATGTCACTTGTCATTGTCTCTTTTGGCTAGTTGATCACCTTTAATGTACATATAAGAGCAAGCTTGGGATGTGGACGACATACCTTAAGTTGATTCGCATGTGAGATACTTATTCATGATGTAGTTTGCTTCAAAAACATATGACTTGGCATAGGGATTTCCGAATAAGCTCTCATGTTTTCTTCTACTTTAAAGCAATTGTTGGCAACAATGGTGTTAGCAACCACTTTAAAGTGGGGGCATACATCCACACTCATGTTCCATGGTGAGATTTTATTTCTTCTTGTGATGCATCCTTTTCTTGGTGGTGTCATTGGGCTTGATTTCCTCTAAGAGTGTGATATTTCTTTGACTTGTCCTCTCTTGGAGACATTAGGCACAATGTTCCCCAAGAAGAGACCTTGCATGAACTAAGCAAAATCCCTTTGAATGTACCTTACTCTATCGGTTATATGGCCACCTTGCATAACACACCTTGCATGCCTATGGAGCCATCTTGTTTGTTCATGAGATCCAAGCATACAAAGTTTTGCTTGCCTCATGAATCTCGAAGTTCAATTTATTTGTTCATGAGCTCCAAGCATACAAAGTTTTGCTTGTCTCATGAAGCTCGAAGATCGTTATTGCATGGCGCCTTATCAAATTTATCAGGAGGTATAGCTTTGGTATGGTTTTATGGGATCCAAATGAAGACATGACTTCCCTTAGCCACTCATGTTTTGTGGACACATATCGGTCGTGTGTCTCACCCCTTTTGGATACTCACCCTGTGGATGACTTGAACTTCTAGAGTGAGCATATTGTGGATACTCACCCGACAGACGAATTGAAGTTTTTTGGCCCTAGAGTGAGCACATTTTTGTCGAAATTGGATCCACCTATCTTATTCTTTTAATTTTTTTTCTTTGGCATTGTATGTTTATGTATCTTGTTTTGTTGTATATCATACACCTTGTGTGTGTCTTTTGTGCTCATGTTGGTTTGATGAAGGATCTTAGATTTTGGGGGCTTGGCCACCTCCTTTGATCTTTGTCATCCTTTTTCAACCACATTGGTACAATTGGACCCTTCTTGAATGTCTACTTTAGTGTGAGTTTGAAGCAACTTCATCCTCTCACTAAAGTGGGGGATAAATGTAGTGTCAAGAAATGTCATTGTTGACATTTTCACACTTGTTTTGTCCCTCCTTGTGAAATTGGGCTTAAGGATGCCTTGACTTAGTGTTGTAATTTAACACGCTCGCATTAGGTTTTGGGCCCTTGTGAACAAATTAACATAAACAGTACCTTGCTAAAGTGTTGTGAAGTGTTGTAACACACTTTCACAATTTTATAAGGTTTTATTAATTAATTGAACCTAATAAATCTCTTTTTAACCTTAATCATGCCTTATTTAAAGTGTTGTAAAGTGTTATAACACATTTTCACACTTTTCTAGGGTTGTAATAAATAATTGGGCTTCTTTATGCTTTAATTGGCCTTATTTTGCATCCACAAGCCTTATTTAATGCATCTTTTCAAGGATAATCCTGACACAAATCAACATCCAATCATAATTTAGGTGTTTTTAGGTCGTATGACCCAAATTTAGTGATCTAGGACTCGTTCACCACCTTGGGTGAATGAGTCACACCTAGGTTTTTAGGTCTCGAACCTGGTTTCACACATTCCTAAGCATTTTTTAAAATGGTCCCATAAATTATGCCTAATGGGACTCATTTGCCACCTTGGGCGAATGAGTCCTATGTGGTCCATAATTAAAATTAATTCAAATTCTTGGCGGGATTTTATCCTCCTAGATCTGATGTCGGATTGTAGTGTTGTAATTTCAAAAATTCTTCAATAATTAAGTATAAATACAAGGTTCTTTCAATCATTTTCACCTAAGACTTTTGTGAGAGCATTACTATAGCAAGTTTGAGTTCACAAGAGCATTCAAGTGTTTATAAGAGCATTCAAGGGCATAATTCTTCATCAATTTTTGTACCAATGCAAGAACCATCACCATGTCAAGGATATCAAGCATCAAGCATGTTATTGAGCTAGTGTTGTGATGTAGCATTGAAGATCCAAGATCAAGCATTGTTCTACACCTATTGTCAAGATCTACATCCTTCATGTCCATTTCATGTTGAGTTGCAAATTTACAAGACATCTTTCAAGGTATCATGTTGTTCATGTTTCATGTCCCATGTTTCATGTTTTGTGTCCTTGTTTCATTATTTCATCAGTTGGTTTAATTACCTAAACAGGTTTTGACCAAGGCAAACCCCTATTCCCTAACAATCAACTCTCTCTCTCTCTCTCGCTCTCTCTCTCTCTCTCTCTCTGATTGGATATCTAGGTGTCTTGGAGCATGAAGGACCTTTGAATATTAGGTTACAAGATTGAAAAAAGTTGTTAGAATTGTCCCCTCATTTACAAGGTTTCTATCTTCACTAAAAAGTCACCTATAGGCCTAAAATCAGAGTTTCAGATCTGGAAACAAAGAGGAACATAAAGAGCAGACATTGGAGATCAGATTCAGACTTTGAAGCTCTAGAAAACCTTAACTTGACTCATTCGCCAGTTCTAGTGAATGAGTTCCAATTTAGGTCAATTTTGAGATTTTTGTAGTTTCAGATACCCTTTTTTCAAAAATCGGTTCTTGTATAGAAACTCAGATCTGGGACTAATTTACCCAACTTGGTGAATGAATCCCAATAGGCCTAAATTTTAGGTTATTCAACTTTTCAGGTTTCCATTTAAGCTCTCTTAAGTTTCCAGGTACTCCTCTGTACTTTTCCAATTTGTTGTTATGATTTATTTGCATTTATAGGCCATTTATTCAAGTTTCATGCATCACAAGGTTTTGTCAAATGTAGCTCTTGCATGTCATATATTTTTCCAAGCCCTAGCTTGGTGGTGAACCCCTCATTAATCCATAATCAAACCCTAGGACAACCCTATTGCAAGATCTCTTTCTCCTTTGAACACTTGAGATTGAGATCTCTAAGGTGTGTCCTTGAATGTGGAGTATAGAAAGCTTGCTGCCCTAGGTCCTAAGACCCTAGTGGCAACAATTTTCTATCTTACAGATAGACTTTGTTTACTTCCTGGATACAAATTGTTTTACAATTGAATATTAAGGCGCTCCACTGTGGGGCCCATTGAGAACTACTTTTGTCCCCACTATTGGACCTCGCTCCATTATCGAGCCCTCTCCCCTAACTACAGCTATAGGAAATGCTTCTCAACGTAATTACTTATAACTATAATTATATAAATTATTAAATTTAAAAAACAAATATCTTAAAACTTATATTGTAAAATATAATATTAAAATTATACTAATCTATTTCTCTTACATATTCCATTTACCAATGTTAATGGCATTTATATCTTTTTTCAAGACTTTTTAAAAATATCTCAAAATAAATATCTTTCAACATATTTTATATAAATTATTAAAGATATATACGCTAGTTCTAATTTTACTACCTATATCACTTTTCCTAAGAGAAGGCAAACCCCCTAAAACCCCCTATATTCTAAGTTTTTCGTGTGGACATCTTTTGCTTGAGAAAATGGAAAGGGGAAGGAACAAGTGATGTTGGGTGGGGGAGACGCCTAGTACCCACGGTCGCATTATGATGACATCACGTCCCCACTTGAGGCTTTCAGCGCACCTAAACGAAATCGGATATTTATTGTGGAAAATATGTCCCAACTTTACACGCAAGGAAGAAAAGCTTATTCTCTATCTGAAGAACCCAAAAGGAAAAGATGTTTATTGTGGAAAATCCGTGCAACTTTATACGCAAGGGAGAAAGATTTATTCTCTACTCGAAATGGAGTGAAAAGTGGAAGCAACCATTACTGTTAGTGGGCGTGCGTTTACAGTGCGCCCCACTAAAAAATTACCCATATTATTCTTATAATAACTTACTGCCATCATTTTTCACTCCATTTCGGCTTTGTGGTTTGCTCTATAAATGGGTTTCATCTCAATCTTCATCTACAGATTTTCCTTTGCATTTGGTTCTCAGCCTTTTCAATATGGGGAGTTTGATGCACATGAAAATAACCACACTGCTTCTCCTGCTCTTGTTTCTGTTCACTGTCTATGTCTGTGTTGGATATAACCTCCCACATCCTCCCAAAAACAATAATCTGGTTACAGGCATGAAGGCGTCTTGTAAGAAATGCAATGGCAATGTTCAAGATCCAAGCTGTTGCCCGGCCAGCAAGAAGGTTGTTTTCTCAGAACAAAAGAGGGAATATGGGCATCTCGCTTATAATGTAGAAGGGCCTGCTTCCTAGTAGTTTCACTGTAAGGAATTATAATAACAGTATTGGTTGGTTAGTTGATAGATGAGTTATGGTCTGAGATAGTAGATTCTTATAACTTATATGTATTAGACAGTAATGTAGTGGCGGGTATCTAAATTTATAGTATTGTAATAAAAGTATTTATTGTGTAGTTGATAAAGGAGTCATGACTATGATGTACAGTTTGAGATTAACAATTTTTTTACAGATTAATATTATAGTTGTTATGTTTTACGGTGACCCGAGTTTGATTTATAACAGCATAAAAACTATGAGCAACATAGTTGAAGTTGAGTTTGTTCATTATAATCAATATTTGTTATTTGGAAAGGGGTTATTGCAACAAATTATTTTGCTTCAAATGGTCATTTTTAACTTGAAAAAATGATAGAAAATAAAATGCTCTATTTAGTCTAATTATGTAAATGCTTTAGTAGAGAAAAAAATAATTTGAAACCAATTTAATCATGAGGTGGTCAATTATATTTGACATTCTTTGGTTATTATTTTTATGGATTTTTGGTTTTTGAATTTAATTATGAAATTTCATGGGGTACAAAAGGTGTAGAAAAGGATATTGGAGGAGGAATTAGTGGTAACCATCATTAATGGAGGTATATTTTCTATATTATAATAGTTTAGAAATATGGTTGTCGAGGCTTTGAATATGTAGAGTTTGAAGAGCCATAGTGCATATGTTGTACCCATTGTTCACATACCAATAGAATGTTGAGAGAACACGACTGCATGGAGTTTTTCATCTTGATCAGTGGTAGACGAAGCAAAGAAATATTTGTATAAAGCACAACTCGTTAATGTTCTTTGTTGGCTCATAAGCTTGGATACTCCAAATATTCTAATTATTTCACCTCCTGATGAATATTGGATTTCTTTTAAAGAACGACGAGGTGGAGTACGTTCAAGTGAATCTCCCTTATGCCAATGGGACGACCATAGAACTTGTGCAGCACGGGAAGTGTGGAATGCGTTTCGCCAAGATTCTAAAATTCCATCTTGTCACTACAATTCTCAGATTGGGCAGGTAGCATTCTTCATTTGCATTTGAGGGAAAATTTAGATGTCATGAGTTCTCTACAACCCTCTACATTTTGGGGATGCACTTGTATTGGAAATGCCTATTGCAAGATATATAGTCGACTCCCACTCAAGCAATACTCAAGAGGAGGAAAAAGGTGAACATTATTTCTATGATGATGATTCAATGTATACAAATGATGGTTATGATGAAACCCCTCATCCTGCACTTTTGTGTGTTATACAAAATTTGACCACAATGAATGTGGAAGTGGATGATTTGAGGTGTTTTGTATGTCAAAAGAGGATTGCTTTAGGATCAAAAGTTGAATAGCTACCTTGTGAGAATCTCCACAAGATGAGTGCATTATTCAATGGTTGAATCTTAGAAACACTTGTTATGTCTGTACATATGGGTTTCCTTAAAAGGAAAATGAGATTTTCATACTAGAGCTATAACTAGTGATTTTTTTCTTATGTTTAATCTAGGGGAAGATCATTCAATTTTGATTTATGTATATAGAGTTTGAGAAAGTAGGATCATCAACACTATCAACACTTACAATTAACCTATTTTATTTATTCATGATCTTGGATTTGTAATTGGTTTTGACCTCTTTTGATAGGTTGTGCATGTTACATGAAGATATTTTCAAATTGAATTTATTCAATTTTAATAATTAAAGATTAAATATTGAGTTCAACTTGGGATTCATATTTACACCTTGCAAAATTCATGTTAGTTTTATGTAAATATTGTTTTGTGGGTTCTGTTTTTTTTCTTTATATTTTGTGGGTTTTGGTTTGATGAATTAGAGATGAAGATTGTTTATTCTTACTTGCTATTTTAATTTAATGTTAATTAATTTCTTCAAAATAAGATTATGTTTTAATTTTGTTGAATGTTGTGATATTTTAAAAGGATGAGCATGGAATTGTGCTTTGGCTGATTTTTGCAACAAGAAGGATCTACGAATGTCATTTTCCATTGTGAACCTATCCTCCTTATTCATGACTCCCATTCATGATTGACACTAACAATGATGAAACTAAAATGAAATAAAAAAATCACACCTCCATTTGATATAATGACATTGTAAAAAAAATCACTCATTCCTAACTTTTTAATTTAAGAAAATTATTTATTAATGTAGGATCAGGCTTCTTGCCTTCAAACCGAGATCAAACCCTTGATCTTCAATTAAATAGAGCAATTGAGTGATAGCTCTTATGATCACATAACTGAAGGGGAAACAAGGTTTACAGTTTCAAAATATCAAATTAAGATTATGCTTATATTGATTAAATAAATACACATCTTGAGAAATATATCTCTTGATGCTTTTAATCCAATCAAATATACAAGTCTTGAGAATGATATCTCAACATCTTTAGTCGATAGAATACATATAATCTAATATTTGAGCTTGAAACAAGTCTCACCCTGCAAACCACTATTGAGTTGTCGGAAAACAAGTTCCAACTACTATTTAATGGTAAATTAGTTGTCATTTAATATAAAATTCTCCAAAATATCATGTGAAAAGCCTTCAAAATCTCACTTATCATGTTAAAGCCACATACAAATTGATTTTCCAATAAGACATGAGAACATTCTATTTTTATTTGTAGCATTTTTTTCAATTTGATGGCAACTTTCCTTTTTCATTTGCATTGCTTTATGTTTTAAATTTGCATGCAAATATTTAAAAATCAAATAATACCAAATTTTTGTAAAGAAAAAATCTATAATTTTCTATCGACGTAATCCTTGAACCTCCTTTAGGTGCAAGTGCTAGTTTATAGATTTTTCTAAACATGGGTATGTTAGTTTAGTTTACTATACATAACCTTTTGTAACTACATTCTTTGTTATAATTTTTAACTTCTAAGTTTCTCTCCTATATATATATTTCACTTGAATGAATGAATGTTTTTAATAATTTCCATGAAGGCCAAACAACCTATGGGACTCACATATAGCCAACAACACAGACAAGCACAACAATCCAAAACAAACAATCACATTGTGCCTACTTGATTTCCCTTTCCTTTTGTAACCTGGATCTTTTGTTGTGTATCTTGATCAGGTAATCTACAATTTTTGAAATCCTTTTTTCTTCAAACAAGTTACTCAAGGAGCCCACATTTAATATCTTGATGTAATTGGTATGGATATCTCTATAAGTTGGACATTCCATGATGTAGTTCCATTTTGTCTCCACTAATTCTAGAGTACAATAACAACATCTTCTATCTACATACTCTTCTTTAAGTATCCTCCCCTTCTGATTTCACACCTAAAATATGAACTAATTCTTAACCTAGCCATTAATATTTTCGCATGAAGATATGGAGAAGGGGAAGGAACAAGAAGTGTGATAAATGTGGTACATTGCATAAGTGATTTTGGGTGGGAGAGGGGCCTAGTACCAACAATGGTGTTATGATGAAACCATGTCCCCACGCTTGTGAGTTGAGGATTTGGCATACTAAAAAGAAAAAGATATTTATTGTGGAAAATATGTTGCAACTTTACCTACATGCAAGGGAGATATTTATTCTCTATCAAAAATGGAGTGAAACTGAAGCAACCATTGATGTTAATGGGTGTGCATTTTCAGTGCAGCCCACTAAAAAATTACCATACTATTCTTTAATAAATTATCGCCATCATTTTTCACTCGATTTTGGTTGGTGCTTTACTCTATAGATAGGTTCCATCTCAATCTTCATCTATTGAAACCTAGAGATTTTACTTTGCATTTGGTTTAGTGAAGGCTCTCAGCCTTTTCAATATGGGGAGTTTGATACACATGAGAATAATCACACTACTTGTTGTGCTCTTCTTTTTGTTCATGGTCTTTGTCTTCACTCGATATAACCTCCAAAAAACAATAATATTCTAATAGGAATGTGTTGGGATTAAGGTGTCTCAACCTTTGAGTCCTAGCATTATTATTTGGGATAAAGTGTTTAATTAATTGGATTAATTACACCCACTTTAAAAAGTCAAGATTGGATGTTGCTAAATGCAAATTGAGTTGTGCATAAGAATATTTCTATGACGAGTTGAGTTAACTTGGAATGTGGATTCCTTTTGAAGTGTATATTTTTGGTAGGTGTTTTTTGCATGTGCATGTTGCATGTTATTACATGGTGTTGCATGAATTTCCTTTCATGTTGCATGTTCATGCATGGGCATGGACTTTGAGATGTTGTTTTTATGCACTGAAGACTCTATAAATACAAGTGTTGCTAGAGGAGTCAGTGAGATGCAAGTGTTATTCACAGGGGTTATGCTATTGGATTTTCTCCAGAGACGGAACAAGATGTAATTCTCTTGTCCATGAGCTTTATATTGTATTGTAACTTGTACTCTTATTGATGAATAATAAAACTCTATGTTTTGGAGTGTGGGGGTTTTTACCTGAAAGGGTTTTCCCCATGTAAATCTAGTGTTTCTTCTCTCTTGTTTCTTTCATTCTTCTTCTAGATGTGATTTTATTTTATGAATTTGTGTATGTGCAGTAATGTTGTTGAAACTGGTTTGATCTGGCAAGATTTAAAATTCCAATCACTTTCCTCTAAAGTATTAATAGTGGGAAAATAACTGTCTATTTCCACTTTTAAGATAAAACTTAGTATGTATTTTTGAGATTCCTAAAATGAAATGAATGTTACTGAAGACACTTATTGATCTTGGATGTTGTTTTGGGATGATCACTTTTCCCTTCAACATGAAGTTGAGCTATTCCTTAAAACTGTGAGAGTGGAGGTAAATACCCAAGACCCTACTTGTAGTAGGGTTAAAGCATAATAGTGGTTTACAATTATTTTGAGGAAGGAATTCTCATTTATTTTTGTTTTCACCATATCAATGGGTTCACCGAACTTATAGGTTCGGTCGAACACTATTATATGTTCGACCGAACCTATAAGTTCGGTCGAACCCATTGTTCGACTGAACCACTCAACGGCCCAATAAAATAAACATATTTTATAGGGTTTGGTTGAACCTGGGTTCGACCGAACCCCTTGAATTAGGGCAAATAAAAAAAAAGTCACTGTCACATGACTGTTTGTAAAGAGGAAAACGTGAATAGAGGAGGACGAGCGAATGTGAACAGCGAAGGCGGCGAACCCAGGGGAAAAATGTGCACCACATTTCTAAGTTCATCAACCTCTTGACCGAGCCATAGTGAGCAGCAGGTTGGTGATTGAAATTGCGTTTCAAATTGAATTTATTTTGAAAAAAATTTAAACCCTAAATGGAATGAAATGGTTAAAATTTATAGTTGATTTGAAATTAAGTTTGTTGAAATTGAAATTGCATTTGCTTGAAAGTTTCTAAAGCCTTTCAAGAACAACAAACTTAATTTCTATTATGCTTTGATGAATGTTCATACCGTGTTTTAAAGCTCCAATTTTGGCATGGGCAAGGAGTGTTGAATTTGACTTTGCAGTCCATTTGTTTGAAAGATTTTGCATACCCATTTTTAAAATTCGTCAAACAATTAACGTGTCTTGTCTATGCTTCCACATTTTGCATACATTTCTACCAAGGCACTGCCAATTGCATTTGCTTGAATGTTTCTAAAGCCTTACTTTGTTAACAGATTTTTTTGAGGCATTATATCAAACAGTTCATGTGCCTTCCACATTTTGCATACATGTCTACCAAGGCACTTGCAATTGCAACTACAAAATTTGGTAAAATTCCCCTTGATGATTTGATTGATGTCCATACCCTGTCCAAAGCTCCCATTTTGGCACAAGCAGGGGGAAGGTTGTGGAATTTGGCTTTACAACTGTCAATTGCATTTGCTTGAAAGTTTCTAAAGTCTTTTCAACAAACCCATTTGCAAGGATAACATGATATTATTTAAGTACAAGCTTAAGTTTAAATCTTGCATTTGAAAGCTAAATTGAAATTAAAATGCAATGCATTGTAACCTATACTTGAGAGCATTAAAATTTTGAAATTAAACATAAAGAATATATATATATACACTCTTTCAAATCAACATTGAATATTAGAGGATGAACTACATATTAGGATTTTTTCTTTTAATATAAATCAGGTAAAACTTATTCCTTTGAGTAGATGAATAAACTCTATTAATATTTAATAGTAAGGTTGTAAATGAAAAATTATTGTGGTTACAAGATAAAAGAAAATAATACTAATAGGTAATATTTATATTAAGGAATGTCATCTCCAATAACATACTTAACACTAATAATTGGGTTATAATCACATTATGTATCATAAATACAAATATTAACATTGATGAAAATATTATATTATGGATAATAATTATAATAAAACATAATAAATTGAAACTTATTTCATATGAACATGCAAGGGAAATGTTAGTATGTATTATAAATAGTAATATTATTATTTAGAGTAAATTTTAATATTGCAATAATAGTATTTACCATTAATGTTATGAAATGATAATAATGTTGTTATATATTAGTAATATAAGTGTTGCAAGTGTTATTATCCAATATACAGTGCCCAATGTATAACAAACAAAACCATTCGCATTAAGAGAAAGCGCTAATAAATATTTCTTTTATTGTTGGTTTTAGGGCATGACCTTGGAGAACCAAATAGTAATGTTGTTAAACATTAAAAATTGTCAATTTTGGAACAAATGACAATACCATTAATTGGAGTAAATGCTATTTTAAAGTTTAAATTTATATTTTAATTTTAGGGTAAATACTTTTGGTTGAATTTATGAATTAGAAATAGAAATTTTGAAAGGGCCCCACCCTTTTACAAAGACCAATAAAGAAACAAAAAATGATCAATCATATTGGCATGGAACAACAACAAGAAAAATATAGTTGTAAGTTAGAAAAATAACATCCAATTAGAAATACTCCACCAATAGTGGCAATGTATCTAATAAAGAGGGTCATTTTCCCAAAAACATTAGTAGATCTATCATTTCACAACTTGAATCCAAAATTCTTCAAGGAACTATATCTTATTGTCAACCTTATCCTTTTCCATGAATGAACCTAGTTGAGGTTTGTAATGGAGTTTCCATCTTTAGTTTCAAACTTGAGACCAAAGGGAATAAAGGGTTCCTATAATCTTCTAAACTTGAACCTTCTTCATATTTTTAAATTATTAGAAGAAATACCAAGAGGTGAATGTTGCAATTTGTTAGCTCTAAAAATATGGGGCTTGAACCACCTAGAGGTTGCCAAGCTCTCACAACGCTTGAAGGTAACAAACAAGGCCAAAATGGTTTGAACCTTCTTCTCTTTAGGTGCTGCTAGATCTAGGTAGATATACCTATTTGAATAAAGTAGACTTGACCTTTGTTCACTTCCTAAAGCAATTTACCCACACTAGCAAATGGGAGTGGATAAATGAGTTTTATTTTGGTATAAATTGTATAAGCAATATCAAGGCTAAAATTTAATGTGTTCATATGAAAAAATGAATGAAACTAAATAGTGGAATGGTAGAGACTAGTGCCTTATTGGGTGTACGGAGTCAAATGTGTCCCCGAAATGAATAGCTAACTGCAGCGGATACTCAAATTGTTTGGCATATAAATTTGGTTTATAACTGGTATAAACATGCAAGGATATGACTATTGAGTTCTTCTTAATAATCCAAATGAGATTCCCTAATTACTATGATTGACTAAAAGGATTTAATCTCTCCTTGAAAGAACCAATTAATCCAACCATACAGATACAACAAGTGTGCACTGATAAATTGAAAAATATCCTTGATATATCAGTTTAAATAGTTAGAAAACATCAACCTTGGAGACAACTTCAACAATTCTTTTAATTAACACAACGAAATTGATACGGAAAAATGTCCACCACATCCGGTAGTTCTAATTGAAATCTCCATCATTTCAAACATGCATCATAGTCTCAGACAAAGACATTTTGTATCCTACTATATTTTTTTATTCGATCTCTGCTCTCTCTTTCATTCACTTTCAAAAATTGGTATTTATACATCGGCCACATGAAAATTCGCGTCCATTCGTATTCAAAACTCGGTGATCTGTTGTATTCGGGCTTTTTCAAATGTTCATTAGACACCCATAAAGACATCATGGTTTTCAGCGCTTCTTGAATCTCTCAACTACCACAAACTATATATGTCGCTTTGATGTCGATCCCACCCACGTGCCGAGGTCTTCCCCATTCGATAGATCATGATAATAGCTATGGTGTCATGCGGTCCGCACCGATACTCACGAATCTCCACGGTACTGGAGTCTTCAATCTTGGTATCGTTGACTTTAGAGATAGCAAACATTCCTTTAGAGCTATAAGTTTTCGCGAGATGAACATTCAGGTACTTCTTTTTGATCGTCAAAAACAAAAATGTTTCTCTTAAACCAAAGCAATATTAAATTTATGACTTCGCATCTCACATTGATGCCCGGTCTCACCGATGTAGTCTTATTGTGGCAAGACATGAATATAATAGAATCCTAATACCCGATGCAAAGTCCCTTCCTTATGCAGCGACATTGAGAGTCCGGCCAGGGACCTCCATGAACTCACCCCGATGCATCGTCAAAATCCACCTTCGTTGTATCAGAAAACCAAATGAATTCTCTAGGACGTTTCACCGATGACTTAGGTCTCACCGACAATCATTTTGCGCTTCATCGGTATAACACACATGTGCTCATTATGACTTATATCGATGAAAATTTTCTCGCCAATAGGATCCTCTGGTCGTTGAGACAATGAACTGTGTCATGCCAATATGTGTCTTCAGATGAAATCATATCGGCATGACATTCCTGAACTCTTGCCGATAGACTGCAAAAGATATACGTTAGTATAAAATGCTTTATGGATTGGGGAGACCCTCACCATCTCTTGCCGATATGAATTATACATTGACATACTCAGGGTTAGATGAATTCTATGGGACCACATGACAGAATATAGGAAAAAATGTTATGAAGAGAGGATTCTTGTGCTTATGGTAAGGACTTCTTTGGAAACTCATGAATATAAACAACTGTAAAATTTTCAAAATTTTACAGTTCTAACTACAATTCAGAAAGTGACAGAGAATGAACTCCAGCTAATACATTTGTAACATGATTCTTGTCTACCAATCTCCTCTAAATTTCTCTTGACAAGACCTTCATTAGTCCCTTGTCTACAAGAGGACCAACCACCCCTTGATTATGCTCACAGGGAGCCTCAATGAAATCCTAAGGTAAACAAGGCTCCATCTCATCCTTATGCATTTTGTTCAACCTTGCCTTCCTCTAAAATTCCTAAACCTATAAAATACATAGCTATCTACACATGACAACATTGTGAAAACACAAGAAAATCCTATAGCATGGCATGTTGAACCCAAATAACCAAATTCAAAAATAATTTAATCTATAAGTATAAATAGTTTGATAGTAGAAACTTTATACATATAAAAATATGATAAATTTGTGTGATTATTTTTCTTTCCAATCTATAAATTTTTGATGTGCTTGGCTATATATAATTGAGATGATTCACTCATTTAATGTAATGATAAAAATTTAGTATGTACATGAAAGAAATATTTTCAAGACATCAAGCTACCATTCTACATAACTCTCACATGGGCAGATATTTTGTTTTAGCAAAAAGAAATTGTGTCTCTATCTTAAAAAATTACTAATTAATTTTGGAATTGCCATATATATAATTTAAAATAGGTATCCTTGTAACATGGACCAGATGGTTTGAATTAATGAAATAAAATATGTTTTTATATTAAGAAAATTTAAATATGGAACTCTTTGTTGAGAATTGACTAAGATGCTGCTGTACTGAAATTAAGATGCTTTTCGAATAAATTTATATACCTTCTTTCAATAATTAACATTAGGGGTATAATACTTGGCTCATATTGACATACCCACCTCCCAATGGTCTTGGAATGGATGCATTTAGATGGAGAAAGGTTTCAAAAGGCTCATGGTACTTGTGGACCCCTCAAAGGCTGATATACAGAGACACATAGAGGTTGCTGTTTATGAAATTTGGTCTTTAGTTGTTGCTTCTAGTATAGATGACATCTATAAGGTGGAATTCTTGGTCCTAGAACTCTCAATCTTCCATTGTTGTTGGTTTCCTGGTGTGATTATACGATAATGAGCCAAGTATTAATTTATAAGTATTTAATTATTGAAGAAGGTTTTGTTTCATAAGAAGAGGTATGTTGACATATTCTAAGGCATGTTATTATCCACAATGCATGAAACTTCTTCACATCTCTACCAAGTTCTAAACATATACAGATCTACCATTTCCATGGAGGAGATTGATGATTTAAAAAGAAAATATCATGCCATTTCTTTCTTGAGAAGTCATGTTTGCATTCATGATTTGCAACTTCCATCTTCATCCAAAAATAAATTTTGTTATCATTATGTGCCTGATATTAACAAATCAAAACCTTCTTTTGAGCATGATCGCCAACACAAAGGTAAATGAGTGGAAATAGAAGAAAGCTCGATTAATGGCTTTCAGCATGTTGGTGGAAAATCTGCATCTTTTTGAAAGTGGCTTCCCAGCTTATCAGTCTTATGTTTAGTAAGGTTTTATAATCTCCAGTGTTATGTATTCGGGTCACAGGTATATCTAGTATGATGTCTTCTTTTGGGTATTTTGGGTGCATAAGAGAATGTGCATATGTCCTAATGTATTCAACCAATGTGCTTATGTAACATTGTAATTAGATAATTGGTCATTTGTACTGGGACCTCACTGGTCTTTTTGATATTTTGTAAAATTTGTTACTCGGACTGCAATTGGGGGTTTTCTTGCTAGTTCTTTCCCACTAGTATGTCTGCCTGAACCAGCTATATGTACAAAATATTATATATAAATAAAATTATAAGTGGTCTCCCACTTTTGCTTAAAAAAAAAAGTTCTTGTAAATGTCCACATCTTTTTCCTTGACACAGTTGCTATTTTTCCTACAACAAGATTTTCTTTTATGCAAGGTCCCACTCATTCCAAGATTAGTACAAAAAACTATACCCATAACACCTAGAATGTAAGATGACCAAGGCTTAATACCAAATGAAAGAAAGTAGTGGTGTAAAAATATTCCTACACTAATAAATGGGATATTATATACTCAAGCACTAACAATACCTACAATCCAATCATATGAATCATGTGATATTATATACTCAAGCACTAATAAATGGGATGTTTTGAAACTATACATTAAAAGTGGTTTATTGAAACCATGAGTGAAAATAATTCAACCACAATTTTTGTATTCCACTTTGATATATTCAAACCCATTAAAAGATTTCTTATGATTTTTCATAATGTTGGTCAATACTTTACTGTAAATATTCTATAGTCATGCTCTTAAATGTCATAAGAATATGCCATAAGAGGGTTTCATCTTATAAAGCTATAATGATATTATATGCTCTTAGAACATCTTAGACACCTCCCAAAGCATTCAACAAATGACAAATAACTACCAACACAAAGTGAGACGCCTCATTTCCTAATATGAGGACAAAATAATAAATCAAAATATTAGGATGCAAGGTTGACCCACCTTTCCCAAAACTTAGAAGATTTGAACTTAATTGTGGTAGAGGATCTCAATTAAGAGATAGGCTTACATTGGATGAAAGGATATAAGGGATACAAATTATTTTTTAGTTATCTTGAACATATTTACATTCTCAAGAGTGGATAATATCTATCGTTGATCAAGAGAGGTAGTTCCATGACAACTCTAATGATATTAAATCCATTTTCCTCCAACATTACAAATAATTTTTAATTGATCTAGTTGAAGGAGATCCACTTCAAGATATAGTTGAGGAGTTGATTGGCACTTGCATACCCAAAATAATTGGTCTCAAAAAATAGGCACATTTAGATAATTTATTCACCCTTGAGGAGGTTGATATTTCCTTGAAGGATTTGAATACTCAAAAAGTCTTCGAATAGATGGTTTAGCTACACAATTCCTTAAAACAATGTGTCCATTCATCAAGGAGGACTCTATGAGGTATAAAAGTAGCTTTATCAAAGGGATCCATCATTTAAATTCTATTAATCAAGGGTTGATAAATTAATTCCTAAAGGAAAAATATTTTTTTTTATCTGAGGGTGGATACTAATTACTCTTCTTAATACCTCCTACAAGATTGCAGCTAAATCCATAGCTAAAATAATTGAATAGATGACACAAGAAATTGTAAGACTAGAAAAAACTATATTTATAAGAGGGAGATTTAAATTATAAAACTTGAATCTTTTTAAGGTATTTCATTAGATTCTACTTACTCTAACTTAAATTTAAAAAACAACATTAAAATCCACAAAACAAATTTCAAAGACATAATAAATTATTACAATATTATTTAAAAATCTAATTGTAATGAACATGTTATAGTAATATATATTCAAATTTTAAATCTATGAAAATATATATAACCAAATGATCCTTAGTTTTCATATATAATTTGTGATGAGAATGTTGAATATTGTAATTTTTTAGGCCAATCTTTAGGCACTAATTCACCATTGTTAAAATGATCCTTAGTTTATTCATTCTTTTTTTTATGATTATAATTTTTTTCAATTTCTATTAAACCAAACTCAAAATAATGGTATAGATTAAGATTCTTGTCTTTATCATAATTAGAAGTTGTATAAATTGTTAAATTATATATTTGTTAACATATATAAAATGTATGGTTGAATTAGTGAGATATTTATAACAAGTATGCAATATATTTAATCATATAATTATTTTTGTAATAGAGATGAATAATTAAATAAATGCTATAACAATATATAAGAGTTAGACAAAAGAATTAAAATTAAATATATTAATAACAAATAGTGATACTATTATTGAGGGTAATATAAAGGGGGGTCGTCATACTAAATAAGTTGCAAATAAAATCACCCGAGTAAGAAAAGTATTTTATTGATAATATTATTAGGGATGCTAAGATGGTAATAAAAGTTTTGCAAGCAACAATGAGCTGACAAATAATAGTGTTTATGCGCTATTATATATATATATATATATATATACATTATTAATATTATTAATAAAATTTATTATAGTATTGATATGGGTATTAATGGATGGTATTTGTAGTAGTATAAATGAGGGTATATGTAAACATGATATCACTATCACATTAACATTTCTATTATGAGTAAAGTTTAATATTATTTGTGAGTAATAAAATTGATAGAATGTTTGTATTAATTGTAGAGGGAGCCTTAATATCATCGAGTATTGTTAATACTCTTATCAATATTCATATCGATAGTTACCTTAATACTAATGTTAGCATACTTAACCTTATTAATGCTCATCGATAATTGGATAATATTTTTGGCAAAACCTTTTATAGATGTTGAAATATGAGAGGAAAATAAATAAATAAATGCAAACCATATAATTATTCATGTTGTTATTACCATCAAAAGTTACATATTTAGTACTTTAAATGCCATCTTTGGGTCATGAGGAACTATCCTAATAATCATAATACCATATTGACCTTACTGTCAACAAGAAATAGAAGTAGGAACAACTCATTTTGGGTTACGATGACATAACCATTATAATGAGAATATTATTAGTGTAACCATTAAATTGTGATACTTGCAAATTTAATATTTAAAGTATAGTTAATAGTGAGAGATGCATTAATAATAGTAACACATTAGCAAGTTAAACCAACAAATTAATTAAAGAAAGGATGTTAATTCTATTGGAGATGGTTATTGTTGCATCATAAATGCTTAAAGCATTAATTAGCATAATTAAAGGATTCAAAAAAAATAAATTATTGGGTTTTTCTAGTGAAATATTATGGGCATAACAATTATATATTTTTTAAGATATATAAAATGTATTTTTGGATTAGTGAGATATTTATAACAAGTATGCAATATGAAGTCAAACTTTATTAGATTTGATTCTTAATAAATTAGTTTTAACGATTCAATTTATAGCTTTATGTAATCTATAAGTTTAAATAGTTTGATGGTATCTAAACTTTATACATATAAAAATATGATAAATGTCTAATTATTTTTCTTTCCAATCTATAATTTTTTGATGTTCTTGGCTATATAATTGAGATGATTCACTCATAATGTAATGGTAAAATTCATCCTCATATGGAGGATTTTATATTATCTTCCATTAAATTCATCCTCTTTATGAGATTCTTATGGAATATTGATATTGTAGTGTGAATTCTTAATTTTAGACATATCTTAACTAGATAAATTTAGGTTCAATGAAGGCAATAGAACTTTTTTTCACTTACATAATCCTATTTTGAAGTTCATTTATGTTAACAACTATTAGATTATATATTTTTATCCCCAATTATTTTCAAATAATTTTACACTAATCTTTGTTTTCTTATTCTTTCTTTCATTGTTTCATTTAAAATTTGAACCATTTAAGGATACTATGTTATAGATTATAGTTGTCTTCCAATTCTTTTTAAATTATTAATGGTATGAAACTATTATTGATGAGTAGATGAATTATTAGAACTGTTTTAGATAAATATATTCTCTATATCTAGATATATTATTTACCAAGGTCTCATTGCTTCTTTAGGTGTACATACATATATAACATGGAAAATGAAGATGTTCCACCTACAGAAAATTTGTTTGGAAATACCACTAATGAGATTAAAAAATTGAGAGATTCATTAGCACAGGGTGCAAACTCGGGGATATATAGTGAACCATGCATGTTAATATTGCATAGTCTAGAAAAACTAAAAGATGAACTTGAGAGGACTAGTGCATATTCCCCAGATAGAGTAGTTGTTATTCTTTCCCACATGCGGGCAGAAGTACATGGTGGCGTTCCCCTTAAACAAATACAGGATAGTGTGACCAAAGAAATGATAAAAGCCACTTGTTTTCCATTTTATCAAAATGTGCGTAAGGTTAGGGGATACTAGGTCACTAGATGTTTCGATCATGCTATGGCCTCATTGATCTACCTGCGATTTCTTGCAGCATGGTCTGAAACAATGACTAGATTCCATTTTGTTTTAGCGGTTGTATGTTGAGGTCATTTGGGCCTCAAGTTCTTCTGGACATTCCACCATATGTTGGTCGGGGGCATGTGGGATGGTAGGCTTCCTCATCAGTAGATACCCCAGGTGTTTAGAGATTATTGGTTGGTGGGGGTCTCCTGCTCTCCGCTAACTCTAGCCCCACATAAGGATAAGTTTGTCATTGCTTCCCAAAAGGAAGCAATTGGCACTATAGGTGATATTGCAGCTACCACCACTAGGATATCTGATGACCATGTAGGTCAGTATTTGATGTCCAGACATTCCCGATCCATGCCATTTTCAGCACGGTGGACCACCATGGATCACTACGGTGAGTGACATCCCTACTCCTACATAGCTTGATGCACTTACAGGAGATATGTCATGCATGACTCTGCATTCTTTGGCTGAGGACCTATTGGAGGCATATGCCAACATTGCATCAGACAATGGGATAGGTATAGAGCATGTTAGAGATCATTTGAGATGCAGAGGTCGTTCAATTCTAGGATCCCATCACTCTCAGTCGAGCACTAGTGTGCATTAGGATCCACCTGGTCATTGAACGGACTATGGGTTTTATTGATATGTTGATTGGTTCTAGTTCATCATCGTAATCCATATCACCTTCATAGTCCTCTACGGTGTCATTTACGGCCGCGACATGGGATGCGATCCTTGTCGGATCGGATGTTGGTTGTCACAGCTTGATCGTTTGGTGGATATGGTGGAGGTGACTGTTTCAGGGGACTTAGGTCATTCGATATCAGATGATGTGCATGTATGTGTGCATGTGCATGTTTCAATTCTTTTTTCATTATTTAAAAAAAAAAAATTAACTAGATATTCATGTAAGTTGATATATATGTGTATATATATTGTTACAGGTGGACATACCTCATATCACTCCTAGCCTTGGTCGGATGGTGTGCATGATGGAGTGTGACTCTGTGGATGAATCTGCCAATGGACATGTGATTTTACATTTTATATAATCATGTGTATATGTACATGCAATATATTTATGTATGCATAAATCTAGATTGATATTTAAAAATACAAGTTCATTTAAAAATAACTTTCATAAAATTTATTTAATATAAATTATATGTATTTAACACATCTTGTACACAATTTTATTTGTAGGGCTCAACACATCCATCAGAGCAGGATCATTCTCATTCAAATGGCCATTTGACTAGGAGTAGACATTCATATTAGGCCATGCACACTAGATTTATGATCTTTACCACATGTATTTGCTTATATGATGGTCTTTAGTATTTGAGATTTGATGATCTCTAACTTACATTTGCTTATATGATATACATACATTTTCTTATTTGTTGATCTTTAATTTACATTTTGCTTATATGAAGCATGTACATATATTTTCTTATATGATATATACATACATTTCCTCTGCTTATATTATGTGTTATTTTTATATGTATTGAATCCCTTTACATGTATGTACATGTGTTTTCTTATGGTTTAAACATGTTTACACATAATATATATATGCATTTACTTTAAATATTCAATATACATACATGTTTTCTTGTTTTATGATCTCTTACAACTTACATTTCCTTATATTCAATATACATTTGATCTCTAGTAGAATTTTAGGGGAATCAATGCCATTTTATAATTAAGTTCATTCATGTTGATCACAATAAATATTTTTAAAAAATGACTTAAAGCAACACTTGAACCATTGAGTTGAGAACAAGATATAATATTTTTGACAAATGGCAGAAATTCAATTCAAAATATAACTAAGAAAATTCAATTCAAATTATACCTCTATTATACATTTTTTGGACAAATGTAACTTGAAATCCAATTCAAATATAATTAAGAAAATTTAATTCAAATTATACCTCTATTATACATTTTTGACAAGTAACTTGAAATTCAATCCAAATATAATTAAGAAAATCCAATTCAAATTATACCTCTAATAATACATTTTTGACACTTTAAAAAATTCTAAAATTACTAGATATGTTGTGCATACCTATGAATTAAATAACAACAAACTCCACAATGAAATAACTTGTTTATTTACTACTTGATTCATTTAAACTAGAATTATTTTTTTCCCATCCCATATGCATATAAGTGACTTATTTTTTATTACGGATATCAAATTACTAGAATTAATTCTCATTTATATCCTTGGGCGTAGATTTTGGAAAGTTTTTGCACATTTATCAAGGAGGCAAATATTGGAGCTCGACAACTTTTCATTTTTATCAATCAAGGAAAAATTTGGAGGAGAATTTAACTAAGTTGGTAGAGGACTTGTTTTGAGTCATCTTTAAGTTGAAGAAGAAAATGGGACAACAAAGAAAAAGAAAAATGTGTCTCAACAAAAATTGTCAAAAGAAGAACAAAAGAGGTGTGAACAAAACTTGGAAAATTATCATAGAAAGAAACAAGGTACATGCTTGTTTCTTCTCTCTCTCACTCTCAAGTGTGTGATTAGGACTTTTACTTTGAAAAAACATGAGTATTCATTCAAGATGGGATGGAATACATAGTAGTACATTCTCCACCCAATAATTTGGATAGTACACCTAAACATAAATTTTTATGTGCATACATTTTGCATTAGCTTTCTTATTAAAATTATAAATGTTTAATGTATGATCATTTTTCAACTTACAATACCCCAACTTAAAATGTACTCTTAAACTAAAATATTGTACATTAAATCCTTCCCTACAAACCTTACACTTATCTTTTACCAATACCTTTGTTTAATGTTTTTGTCATCACATTATCATTGTTGAGTATTGCATCTACATAATTTTCTCTTTACTTTGTTCATGAAGAAAATGATAGTCTACTTCAATACATGCTTAGTTCTCCAATGAAACCTTAAATTTTGTGTCCCTCACTATGCCACTTTGATTTTCATAATTTTTTCAACCACACTAATTATTTTATGGCTTTGCAAATTCCTATATATTATAACTTTGCACTTTGAAAGAAACCATTATTTTTTCTTAATTATTCATGAAACTACACCTTCATGTACAATGAAGTAGCATTCTAATGTTGATATTTGGTGATCAATATCCCCTATCCAATCTACATTGCAACATCTAATTAGCTTAATATTTTTCTAAACTCCCATTGAATTTAATCTAATAATCAGTAGTTCCTTAAAAATATTTTTAAAATATTTTAATAAATGCCCAATTCTAAGCTCTAGAATTATTTGAAAATTAGAACTCAAATTATAATTAAAGCCAATGCAATGTCAAGTTTTCTAGAGACTAACACATGTATGCATCAAAACTCAAGCTATATGGTGCCAAGGAATAATAGTTATATATGAGATTATTCTTTAAATTATGTCTTAACACACATTTGTTTTGAAGGTTTCTAACCATCATTGCACTTGAATGACTATAAATAATTTTAAATGTCCTCAAGTCATCTTGGTCATGCAATTTGCAATGTTTATCTGATCCTTGACTCCAATTCCTTAAGCCAATTCTTTTTGTTTCAATATTTGTGTTTGGTTTTAGTTGATTATTTGGGTTGTGTTTTATGTCCCATAAATTTTTTAACTTTTTTCATCTTAGCATGATATTGGAAATTTATTTGAAACCTTGAAACATCTTATAGACCAATTTTGTTGGGGTTATTTGGATCACCTTGTTATACTCTAAGGGTTTCCTTTGCTATATCACTAGCCTAAAAGTTCTAAGTCACTTGTATGCATAATCATCAAACTTTGATGCTTGGCATGGAATTTGACCTATGTGTATCCTATCCTTGGCTATGCATTTATGGATTTGTTTTCATACATGTGCATGTAGTTGTTTTGTGTCTTTGGTATTTTCTTTTCATCACTTCAATGTTCTCATTATTTTTATGTTTTATGCTCTAGGGATTCCTCAAGCTAGAGTCGAGCCAAATCTAGATATTGGATCAAACGAATCCGTTGAAGAACACATGGACCTTGAAGTTAGGGAGGAGACCCAAGTTCAAACAATGCTTATTGGAGAGGGGTCAAGATCACTTCCTTCTACTGGTATG
>VDFB02137020.1:0-11094 GCA_007258455.2 Sequoia sempervirens
TTATGCATCCTAAGGCATATTTCAATCAAAATCCTAACATTGACACAAATACACTTAATTTCTTAACTCCCTGACATTTCATCCACCTGAAAAGCCCTGGTGGGACCCATACGCCACCTTGGGCATATGAGTCCCATCCAGATGGGACCTATATGCCACAAGTGGCATATGAACTTCCCATTTGGCCCCTTTTTAGGGATTTGAGCGGGAAATTAGGGTTTTAAGTTCAAATTTCATGAATGTCAGCTTCTTGGATCTAATAAACGGTAAATTGGATGGATTTCCTATATAAACAAGGTTTCAAATCATTATTTACCTAAGCCTTCATGATATCAACATAATCTATCATGAGTTAAGCATTCCAATATTTCATAAGAGCATCAAGACAATTTATAAGAGCAGTTCTAAGGCATTCAAGAGCAAATTTCTTCATCATTTGTCACATCAATTTAAGAGCGATCATCATGTCAAGATCATAATGCATCAAGCATGTTGTTGAGCTAGTGTTGTGATGTAGCATTGAAGATCCATTTGCAAGCATTGTTTCATATCCAATTTAAGATCAAGATCTACATTCTACATGGCCACTTCATATTAGATTGTTGATTTACATCTCAAGAAATATTTCAAGGTATTATTGTTCATGTTTCATATTTCATGTTCCATGTTCATATTTCATTGTTTCATCACAAGGTTTAATTACCTAAATGGGGTTTGACCTACGAAAACCCCTATTTCCTAACAATCAACAAGTTTTTCTCTCCCTACATGTGTGATTGCAGATCTAGGTGGCTTTGAGGCTTGAAGATCCTTTGAATGTACAAAGTTGCAAGGTTGAGAGAAGTTTTCAAGTTGTCACAAGGTTGTCATCTTCACGAAATGTCATCTATAGGTCTAAATTCAAAGTTTCAGATCTAGAAACGAAGTGTGGAAGGAAGAGTAGAGATAGGAGAAAAGATTTAGGTCTTGACCCTCCAAAAAAGAAGAGTGATAATGATACTCCACTTATGGCGTATGAGTCCTAGTATAACACATTTTCCAAATTTCAATGAATTCAGATCAACCACTATGAAATTCTAGTTTTGGCACAAAAACCCTAATCTAGGACTAAATCACCCAGGCTGGTGTATGAGTCCCAATGGGCACCAAACAATAGGTTTTCAAGGTTTTGGAGCTTCTTTTGACTTCATCATTCTTGCAGGTGCACCTCTGTACTTTCTCAATATTTTATTCTACATTTCAACTTCATTTCCTAGGTTATTTAGTTAGGTTTTGCATGATACTTTGCATGTTACATTCATTTCTTGTCTTTCCAAGCCCTAGCTTGGTGGTGAA
This sequence comes from Sequoia sempervirens, assembly GCA_007258455.2. Classification (NCBI taxonomy): domain Eukaryota; kingdom Viridiplantae; phylum Streptophyta; class Pinopsida; order Cupressales; family Cupressaceae; genus Sequoia; species Sequoia sempervirens. The sequence goes on from VDFB02137020.1 coordinate 1,336, forward strand.
TCCCTTTGTAGTCTCTAATCATACCCTAGGAAAACCTTTAGCAGACCTATTTCCCCCATTCTATCCTTGGATTGAGATCTCTATGGTTTCCTTGAATGAAGCAAGAGTGAAATAGGACCATATCCTTGTGCTCCATCTCCTAAAAGGTGAGGCACCCTATTTCCGTTGTTTCATTTTGGTGAACCTGCATTTATAACACCTTAATTCTAATTTTGAGTGCATCATAATCCTAGATCTAGCTTGTATTTACTTTGCATTAGGTTTTTATTAGTTAATTGGCATCTAGGGATTCTAAATCTTGCATTAGTGAAAGAGCATATAGGTTGCATTTTTGCATCTTAGATCATGAAATTTCACTGAAATTATGCAATTACAAATAGTCCAGACAACATACAAGTTAGAAACCTTAGAAACAACTCATAATTTTCTAAAATTGGTACAAAAACCCTAATCTGGGACTCATACGCCCCTCTGGGTGATTTAGTCCTAGTATAGGTTGTTTTGCCTAATTTTTGGGATTTTTGTGTTGTGCATTTTCCAACATTTGACCCCTCTAAAAACCATGACTGGGACTCATATGCCCCTATGGGTGAATTAGTCCTAGATCATACCTGAAATTGCCTTTTACAACATTGAAAACCTTGTTTCTGCACTTTTGTTTGCTGCATTAGTTATCTTTTTTAGTTGCTTGAGTTTTTGTTACATGCATTTCACTAGATCTAGCTTAAATTGGTTCATTTCATGCATTTCTTAATTCCAAATTTTCATTTACAACATTTCATTTTCAGATTGTTGCATTGTATAATCAGTAAATTACCTTGTTTGGAATCTGAAAAATTACATTTACACATTTCATTCTAGGTCTTTACATTGCATTTTAAGTTTCTTTCCATTTTAAGTTTGCATAGATTACTTTTCACAAATGTTGGTATCTATCTTTTCCAAGTTTGCAAAGAAAAAGTTAGTCAATAAGCATGTTAGTCATTCATAATATACATTCCCTAGTTATGAGAGTCTCTTAGTGCAAGAGAGTGAAGATGTTGACGCTTGCCTTAAACCTATACCCCTTCCTATCTCTCCTATTTGTGGGAATGATGTGATAGAAGAAGATGAAAGCATAGACAATCATGATAATCATAATTGTTCTTCTCCCAATACCTCTCCTATTAGTGACGAAGGTATCTTGGTGAAAGAAGATGCAATCATTGAGAATCATGAAAGTCTTGCTTTTACTTCTCCTCCACCTTGGGAAGATATTATGGTACAAGAGAATGAAATCATAGACACATTTCTAAACATCACCTTACCTAGTATTTATTCATCCCTTGCTTGTGAGAATGTCTTAGTGAAAGAGGATGACATCATAGATAAACATGACAATCACATTTGTTCTTCTCCTAGTATCTCTCTTAGTTATGAAGAAGATACTTTGAGGTTATAAAATACACCCAATGAGAGTCATGAGAATCTTATAATGTGTCTCTCTTCTCTTAGGGAAAACATTATTGAAAAAGAAAACACCATCATTGATAAGCAATAAAATCTAACCATTGGTAACTCCCTTACTTGCGATGAAGTAATTTTAGAAGAACCAACCTTTGAATGTCACAATCATCTAGTTTGTAGTTCTCCTAAAACCTTTCCTAGTAGGGAGGATATCATGGTGCAAGAAAATGTGAACATTGACACATGTCTTTTAAACATTAACAATGAGGCTTCCTTAGATGAAGATGATGAAGTGACATTAGACTCCTTGTCACTAAGAGATCATTAAAATAAAGATAATTTTGTTGAGGTTATGACGGCACAAATGAAATCTACATTAATTAGTGAGCCTCCTAAGTCACCTCCCATCATCGAACCACATAGAAAGAAAATAAGGGATTTCTTGAAATCTATAATGCAATCTAATAGTAACAATATTTTGTAGCAACCGAGTTATAACATGGTTTCTCAAACATGTAGGCAACCACAAACCACTCCCACTTCATTACCATTTCCTCAACATATTTTTCCTTGTTCTCTTTGTTCACCTTTACATAATGTAGTGGAATATCTTAAAAATACTCCTGCTACTATATCCTTATGGCATCTTATTCAAATATCACCTACATACTATTGGTTATTCTGAGAAATATTGCAAATAAAGAAAGAGGAGATCCAATCTTCTATGAAATTGAATTATGTAGCACCCTCATTTGATTGTATGCACATCACACAGTCGGAAATAACATTCCCTAAACATGAATTACCCTCACTTGAGATTCAAAACAAAAATGAAGCCTTGATGATAAAGGTGATCATTAATGAAACTGAAGTTAGGCACACTCTCATAGACAATGGAGCGGGTCTTAATTTTTGTAGCATTGACCTCCTATATAAAATTGGCATGGAAAAGAGGCTTATTCAACTTAATGATGTCAATATTTATGGCTTTGACAATGCTAATAGGCAACCATTAGAAATGGTCACATTACCTATTGAGGTCAGACCTATAGTGTTGCGTACCCCTATCCATATCATGCTAGGACCTCTTTCATACATTCTTCTCCTAAGGAGACCATGGATTTATGCTATGAAAGGAGTCCCATCTACTCTTCACTGTGCGACGAAATTTGAATACAACAACAAGATGTACACGGTTGAAGCAGATGAAAGAAGCTATAAATCATATGATCACAACACTCCCACCTCCCCTGATACTTTCATTCCAAAATCACAATTTGAACCTATACAAGTTGATGCTAATCCTAATTGTCATCAACCTACAACGAAAATCTTTAGTGATAATTGGGGATCATTAGATTTTACGTCTCGTTTCAATAAAGAATCTAAAGTCTCACCCTCAAAGTCTAAAGAGTCATATACAAATGATTATTTTTTAGACACAAGTTCTAGTGATGATTGGGCTTCATTAGATTTTACACCCTCCTTTATGGGAGAGTACAAAATCTCATAATCTATACCAAAACAACCTTGTGTTTCATTTGCTCAACTTGGTTCTACGTCAACAACATTACCCCATGGTGGTGATGGGGGCTATTTAACTCCCATCCCTCATGAGAGGATGATGCATAACTTTAAGAAACCTAAAAAGGATTTGTGTTCTCATGAAGAAGCCAATCCTTCTCAGAAGCATTAACCCCCTTCATCTGAATTGGAAGAGTTCTATGGTATTGATGACAAACTCCCTCCTAAACATGGATACAATGAACACACAAAGCAAATTGATATAACATACTCTTTCAAGAAAGATTTAGGTTTACCACCTTTATCTCCATTTTCATCTAAGGCCTTATCATTTAGTATGTGTATGACATCTTGTGCAAATAAAGAAACATCATTTGATCAAGAGAGTATCTTGTTGAGACTCCTCCAAGATCGTTTGATATCTCTCCCTCCAAGAACATGAAATAAATTATATTACAAGCATTCATTTTGTGCATATCATAGAGTTCATGGTCATTCTACTAATGAATGTAAGGCTTTAAGTGATAGAATTCAACATCTTAAGGAGTGTGGTGTTCTTCCTTACGTGGGGGCACTTAATTCCTCTAATCGATATTGATTTTCACTCTATCATGTTTCTCATCAATCATCTTGGCTCATCCTTGTCCTGCACTAAGTGGGGGAAAGGGGTTAAGCAGCCTTGTCCTCGTATGTCACTTTTCATTGTCTCTTTTGGCTAGTTGACTGCCTTTCATGTACATATAAGAGAAATCTTGGGATGTGGACGACATGCCTTAAGTTGGCTTGCATGTGACATATTGAGTTTTGGGGGCAACCCCTTTTCATGATGTCTGCTTATTGGAAACATATGAATTCGCATAGCACTTTTCAAATAATCATGTCTTCTTCTAGTTTAAAGAAATTTCTCATAGCAATGGTGTTAGCAATTGCTTTAAAGTGGGGGCATCCATCGACACTCATGTTTCACTGTGCGGTTTTCTTTCTTCTGGCGATGCGTCCTTTTCTTGGTGGTGTCATTGAGTTTGATTTCTTCCGAGAGAATGATACTTCTTTTATTTTTCCTCTCTTGGAGACATTAACCACGATGTTCCCTAAGAACAGACCTTACATGAACTAAGCAAGATCCCTTTGAACATACCTTACACTATTTTGCATTTATAATTTCGGTTATCTTGCCACCTTGCTTAACACACGTTGCTTGCCTGTGGAGCCATCCTTTTGCTCATGGGTGTCAATACGAAGCTTTGCTTGCCTCATGGAGCTCAAATTCATTGTTGTGTGGCACCTTATCAAAGTTATCAGGAGGTATAGCTTTGGTATGGTTGTACATATGGGAGCTTCAAACTTAGGTGTGGACTTTCCATAGCCACTTTGTTTGTGAGTGCATACTAGCCAATGGCATGTATGTGTCTCAATTCCTTTGATACTTCCCACCAGCGCATAACCTGTAAGTTTCATTGCCTCAGAGTAGCACATGCATTTGGACAAATAACTCTAGGAGTTAACCCACAATGTGTGGAACAAAATGGTTGAAGCTTGACCTTATTTTTATTTTCTTTTCTGGTTTTTCTTTTCTTTTAGTTATTGACATTGTGCTTGTGTATCTTGATGATGCATAATACAACCTTGTGTGCATGTTCCTTGTGCTTATGTTGGTTTGACATAGATCTTGATCCTAGGGATTGGTTTTCACCTCCTCATATTCATTAACTTTAGATCACCTATGATTGGTACACTCGACCCTCTTGAATATCTAATTTTTAGTGTGAGTTTGAAGCAAGTTCCTCCTCTCTACTCAAAGTGGGGCTAAAATGTAATTACTGTTACCAAATTTTCAAAATTTTAGCTAGATTGAGGAGTCGGGTCAACATTAATTCATCTTAAGATGAAATTGCAGTTTGAGTTTAAGTGTGGTTTTGCATTGTTATCATTATTATTCAAGTGACAGTTGTGCATTTAAAAGAAAAAATAGAATTTCAGAGTGCCATTTAGATATTGCAATTTAGATGTTCCATAATTAAGTGAATACAGAATTGAGCATTTAAACAGCAGAGCATTTCAAATGCTTTTGTTCATTTCATGAAAAGACTCATATTTTACAAGGCTTCATTTGATTTCAAGAATCAGAATGATATTACAACATTTGTGTTTAAATGCATTTTCTTTTCAAATGAAAAGCATAAAATATGAAATAAAGATCCACACAAGCCATGGATGTGACTATTGCAACATATCACTAATAGCACATTACACTACTGAAGATGCAGAAAATAAAACATATAAGTGATGACATAATCATCATTGCCTGATATCGACGGTTGACGTTGAATGGTGCACCTTTTTCTTCTTGTGCTTCGTCGACCTGTAAGAGAAAAGAGGGGGTGTCATTGGCTCCGATTATGAAGAAACCTATATAAGGCACCCACAATAGTGCAACCTACTATTAATTATGCATTGAAACAATCAATCAAGTGCAATACGGAAAAAATGAGCTGAAGGAGACATAACAATATCATGATCATCATGTTCTATTTTTTATGCTAACATTGTTTGTTTCCTTGTGCAGATATAGGTAAAGTCATGAAGATGAACATTATTTGAAGACCAAGCATGTGGAGAAAAATGGGCTCCCACAAGGGTAGAGCTCGGCATGCTGCCCTATTCATTAAATGGGCTGATTTAAAGATTACATCATCATGTTCATTAAAGGAAATGAAATACAACTGAAAGAGTAAATAGAGTTATCTATCGAGCAACTAAACCAACTATGCATTCATAATGATTAGGTTAATGTTTTCTGAAGGCTACAGGTGAATAGTGAGTTTAGTTCACTCAATTATTTCAGCTGAGTACATTTACATCAAACATTGCTACATAATTCATATTCTGTGTTACTTGTTGATCATAACCATATATGTCATGCAAGGTTCCATTCATCAGTATTCTTTTCATAGTCAAGGATAGTGAACAGGCATACATTATGCCTTAATAAAGAATTTTGTTTTGATTTTCATCATAAAAGAGAGTAGATTTAAAGAACAGGTTTGTGAAGTGGGACATAAAAATGCATGAAGAGTACCATGTTGAAGCTCAAGAGTACGAAGGGCTGACAATGCATTTAACTGAAAAATGAATAATCAGTTCCAATTCACCGATAAGCAAATATAGCTGTAAGATCACAAGGTGAGAAATCTTTGTTCCATAATGACAAAGAAATGATGGTAATTTCTTTTTAAAAGGTGTTCTGAAGTGTTAGTTATGCATAGGAACTGATGAGTAGAGGTAGTCCATAGTGTTGCAATGTTTCAATCTAAAATCTCTATGAAGTTCAAGAGAAAAAGGTGAAAGTTGTTGTGTGTTAGAGTTAAGGAATCTAAAGGAACGGTGTTGTGTACATAATTTTGACAAGAATTTAAACACTTAAGGGTTATTTTCAGAATGAGCAGATTATGCATGGGATAAATAGTTTACAAATTCAGTCAAAAGTAATTTCTGTGTGGAAAAGGAGGTAGCATGAACTCATATGGATGTAGTTCAAACAAGGGTTACATTTCCATAATTTTAAATGTTCGTGGTTCATTTTTTCCATGAAGAGACAAACACATAATCATGTTGAAAGTAAGAAATTCAAATGCTTTAGAAGCCTAGTTTTACATGATTAGTTGAGAATGCAGAAATTGGAGAGAGGTCAAAATCAGTTTTAATAACAAATGCCAGGTATGGGTTTTTGCAACTAAAAGTGCAAAAGAGACCATGGTAGTTGAGCTAGGTTGCATGAGAATGTTAAAGATAACAGGTGTGTTTCCAGATCATCATTTGAGTCTTCTTTCAAAAATAGAATATCAAAGTAAGACATCACTTGCAATGGGTCGAGCCATGACAACAAAAATACAAATTTTTCACTATTTCCAATCATTCATGTGGGTATTATTATCTCAGCAACAAAATAGTTTATTCTATCAACCCAGCTGAGTACATTTGTGTGAATTAACAGGTACTGGTGGAATTTTATTCTTGGGTCAAGGTTCAGAATACACAAAGCCATGAATTTTTATATTTCTAGTGATACCCATGAGAGGGTTTGTTAAGTAAATAACAAGAATAAATGCAAAGAATTGGTGATCGAGCTTTGAAGAGAAATCAGAATAGGTACAATTTCTACAAAATATACAAATACCCATGTCATTCTTTTGTTTCAGGAGTCTGAAATAAACCACTAGTTGTTTTGGGTCGAGCCCATATGAATAGAATCATACAAATAAATTTGTAGTTTTGAATCTCAAGTACCCATTTTTAGGGTTACATTTAAAGTATAGAAAATGCAATAATCATGATAACCCATGTGAATATTTTGCATGAGATAGCAGTAGAATAGAAAAATGTGAATTTCCTATGTTGAGCCAAGCTTCAGAATGGAGAAAATACATTTTTATTTAGAAGTTTCAAATACCCATATGCAGATTTGTCTTCTAATACACAAGAAGGTGGATTTCCTATTTTGGGTCGAGCCCAAAATCTCTAAACATGCTCTCTATAATACATATATGGCGGCCTGTACATGGTCGTTGAGTCTTAAGTAAAGGATCGAGCTTTTGAGTGATAACCAAGCTCTCATAGTGGGATGGAGCATAGAAATGATAGATGTAAGCATAGGAAAAACAAAGTAAATGCATTCGAAGCTATGAACAAGCCGCGGCCATAAGGCCATAATGAACAAGAATGAGGAACCATGAAACTATGACAGGAGGTTTACCTTGACGGTAGAAACAAAAGCATAGCCCACGAACTCTCATGGAGCCTCAAATGGAACCCGAGCTCGTAGGAGAATGACCAAGTAGGCCGAAGTCATAGGAAGTGCAAAGAGAGGTCAGGAATAAGTATGACAGTCTGCGGCCTGAATGACCTTTCTTTTTTTTCTTGAATGAAGTGAAAGAACTTCAATACTCTAAAGCAAGCTTACCTAGATGAGATTCAACTAACTGAAGAATGTGGGGAAGATTCCCAAGGCACACGAGCTCGTTTTCGACACAATCATGGCGGCATTTTCTTTCCAGACAGAGCTCTTTTCCTCAAAGTCATGAGTGCAAAATGAATCATTTTTAGGGTTTGGCATTCTTTTTGCATGCCCTAATTCGAGCAACATCATAATCATCCAAAATGTTCGGTTAAAGCACGTGGAAAATTTCAAATGGAGGCCGAGACTTTAAGTCTTGTATTGGAGTTTATCAAAAGTCTGAAGTTTGATATAGAGGAGGCCGAAAATTCATATATTAGGTTAATATGTTAAGTCTTTATGACTTATTTCTTTTGCCTTGGTGAAATATGAAGCCTTGGGTATGGATTAAACAATGACAATATTATGGTGGATTCTAATGACCTAAGATTAGGTTTTGATGATTATGTTTTAGGGTTCTTATTTTAAATTGATTTTAGGGAAATCAATGAGGATTTTGATGAGAAGAAGATAATGGTGTGTTAATATTTTTATGATTTTTTGAGAAAATCAGATTATTGTAATGGAGAGATAAGGAGCTTTTCTTTTTGCAAAATATTTTAATCTTTAATTGCAAAAAATAGACAAATTGTGCAAATCTGCAACCTTGTAAAGCAGAATCGTAAACAATGTCCTATAAATTGTTTTATGATTTCTTGCTATTTTTAGCAGATTTTTTGTTGACTTTTCCTCTTGGTCGAGTTTGAGACCTATCTTGGAGAGATAAGGTGTTTTTTGAGCTTTTAAAGCAAATCCAACCTATTTTTAGAGGCTTGACAGTGTGATCATAAAAGCAGTATGCTTTTTTCTGCTTTTAGGTAGTTTTTGAGATAGTTTGAAAGCCTTTTCCTTGAGATTTTTTTTGAGCTCAGATTAGGGTTTCTTGAGAGTGATGCCTTTCAAAAGACTTAGTCTTTTTTAGCTCTCCTTCTCAGAGTTTAGATCAGAGTTCTTGCTCATACACATTTTGAGCTTGTGAACCCATTTCTTGTACTCAGTTTTAGATTATGGCATTCTCCTTTAGTTGAATAAAGACATCATTCCTACTTCTCATTTTTGTGTCCTTTTGCAGTTTTAGTTTGATTTTATCTTGTGATTTATGTTTATAGAGTCCTTGTTTTGTCCTTAAACTATAATTCTTAATGCAGAAAGTTCAAAATATAGGTTGCATGTTGTGCTTCAAGTTAGGTCTTCATGCAAATTATTTATGTATCAATTGTTCATGAGAAGTTGTGAAATACTGCATCTTTCTGAAAGTTGTTTGTGAGGAAGGGATCATAATCATCATTAAATCACTATTAGGTTTTGAAGGTCATCTATTAGAAATAGGTTTTTATGTTCAGTTATCTTTTATCCCTTTCCTTAAAAGTCGTTTTAGAATAGGATTTATCATTCGGAGAACCATCTCACTCTAGAGATTCCTTATTAAGCTCAGATCCACCCATAGAAGAAGGTTTCCATGTTTAGGTAGATTGATGAATATTATTACATTCAGCGAGGGTGCAAAATCTATTAATGATAGAAATCATGCTTGTTGAGAAAGTCAAATGCACTTATGTTTGAAGATCCGTGATAAACATAAGAACAAGGAACACAAGGTAGAAATAAATAGAAGAAAAGGAGAATTAGTTCCAACTTCAATCATTTATGTCAACTAGTTGTGGATTAGACCTAGGATGTTTGTGAGAAAAGAGAATGCATACTCACTTTTGGGCAATGGAACTCATGGCAGTCCATCGGGTGAGAAGACCCAAAAAGGTGAAGTACATATAGTAGTTTTTATGCACTCACAAACA